>JAYJMJ010270464.1:0-12971 GCA_036873875.1 Laminaria ephemera | reverse complement strand
GAAGCGAGGATGGTGGATGACTGGGTTCCCTCGCATGCAGTTACCTTAACGTCGTACGTGTATCCATCTGCATGCAGGGAGGAGATGTGGGGTATGCGCGCATCATCAAAGATGTCTAACGAGCTAGTTGACAAACACAAGGTCCTATCCAAGCATTCAACCCTCTGTTTTCGACAATATATAGAAATGGACAGGACGTGACGGTTTGTCGAGAATCTCAAACTAGCAAGTTGAACATATCCCGGAATGGGACGCGTGCTGCGATCGAGGTAGGACGTGATGGCAGAAATACATTCTGAATGACGGGGCACCTAGACCCAAACTCGTCGGCATGTCATTCTTGTTTTGCGATGTGAATATTTTTTATGCCTAGGCCATGGATTTGGTATCTGGTTGCACTTTCAGCTTGCGAGGACGATAGGAGGGGTACCCCCTTTTTCACAACCGGGGTTTCGACGTTAACTCCAACAATTATTTTCCTCGCTCAAACACGCGATCGTAACAAGCCCGTTGACGACGGTGCGCATCGCGAAACGAAAAAACACATATGCTCATGATTTCCAAATGTACAGGGTAGACACTCGCGCGAGAGGCCCAGAGCCACTGCAATCAAAGTCCCTAAATGCTCCCCCACCTACCATAGCCGTGGTCTTGCTCAATTCAAGTGTTCGGGTGAGGTATAGAGCTCCCCAAGTGAAGAACCTCAGAAACGAAATGGTACATCTTTGCCGCAGCATGTGCCATGTGCTTCACAAACCGACAGTCTAGTATCATCTACAGCGTACCACAATACGTACTCTTCCTAGACATTCATGCGGTATATGTTGCGCAGTTAGAAACGTTTGAGAATTCTCGATTGCCAAGGGAAGCAAGCAATGGGTTGCAAAGGCCGACCGCTTCGTTCTAGCTTGGCCCTCATAGGTTACTCCTAAGTCCTTGGTTCAAGCCCGGGGTCTAAAACCTCTCTAACCTGCCTACCTGTTCCGGATGCAGTAGTATAGCATTGTGGGGGGGCAGTGGCGGAAACTGTGTCGCTAACCAGACCGCTAGGCACTACTTCTTCACTTGGAAAGCCTCGATGGCGCCCATCATCCAACGATGATCAAGTTGTTTAGAGTAACTTGATTTGGGGGCTCAGATTTACTCGCGCGAGTGGCCGCCCTGTTTCCTTGCAGCCAACCTAAAGTTCGGGCTTTTCGGCTTCGCGATATGCACCATGTGATTGGTTGTTTGCGCCGCGACAACAACAAAACATTTCAAAGTCAGTTTTGATATGATGTGTAGAAAACCTCGCGCAGTAGTAAAACTGGGGGTCCCCCCGCTACCGTAGCTTTGGTCTGATACCAATGCATTGCCCCTCCTCTTGCCTGCACGGTCTAAGTCGAAGAACCTCCACGATTGTTGACACGGGTAGGGGGAGCCTGGGTTGGACAGACCTTCATTGCAGCCTGACGCGACATTAAACTGCCTGTCGAACCACACCGCCCCCGACGCCCCAATCAGGTTGTCTTCACCCTCCCAGGATATCTCGCTCACGCACCTCCAGACGCAAAAACATGATGATACATACAGCAAGTATACGAAAGACGTGGAGATCATTCAAACCGATACTAGTAGAGCGAAATTGGGGAAACCATCCCTGATAACTCAAGTAGGCAGTATCCGTTTGGAGTTAAAAAACGTCAAAAGCAGGCGAGAACAAAGGAGCAAATAAAATTACAACTGCATTTGTTTTGCGAAAAAACAAAATAACAAGGATTTTGATTTAAGCACCGCAGAGCGGTGGCCATAACGAACTCTTGACGGCCTGTGACGAAACTCGCTGTTGTAGATGCCAAGTTGGGTGAAGTCCGCTTTGTAAAAGTCTCGCAAGCAATGGTTGGTGCAAGGCGATGCCCAGACAGCAAGCCAAACCAGTGTACATATTATACGAAGGAACCAACAGACCATCAATGGTCAAACAATGGAGGCCTGTACGCACCACGCTTCTACAGTAGTACTTCGTATGGTGCTAATCAGGTAAGCCTGCTTCAACCTTGTCGTAGGCAGAGAAATATCAAAGTAGAAATATGGTGTTGGAAAAAGGTAAGAATAATGAAAATTACATTGCATACGGCAGCGGTCTTGGGACAAACAAATCGAATCACGAGTCGGGAGGTTCAAACACCAACAGCAGCATGGCAACTGCGGCAAAACTCAAGACAGTTCGCGGCGAACGAAGGCCCACGAGTGGGCGCAGGCTCGTGCGCTTCGGAATACGACGGTTTGGCTGAAATCGATGGTTTGGTCAGGGCTCGTAATTGCCTCATACTTGCTGTCGTCCTTGTGCATTCGATTTTTAACTGTGTTGTCCCAGGAAAAGAAATCATGCAGAAGCAAACAACTCTCGCAGCAGTTTCTAGATAACTGCAACGAATCACGAGGGAGGAGCACGAAGCACACACTTCAGCACGTCCATCGTGACCAATTTGAAACGGACTGCGGCAGACCAAGCGCCAGAAGTTAGCACAAGCCTGTTCCCTCCTTGCGGACTCTCGGGAGGGGAGGTTGCAAAACGCATATTTGAGGTACTTGGTTTTTGTGTCTCCGACCGGACGGAGGTCAGCCAAACATTTTTTCACGTAGGGACAGCTTAATCCGCACGCAACTATAATTTAATACGCATAGCGGTACGTACGACCTGGAACATCTTGAAACGAAATACTATGGCAAGAACTGAAAACTTCGCAGTGCGAGAAACGATTATCCGCGAAAATACGCAGTGCGCATACGATATGCAGGGCTCAAACAGAAGTGGTTAGTGTGGCCGTGGTGGGTTCAGGATATACTGCGAAGTGCGGTGATTGTCAGGACCAACGCCGCACGGAGGGTCTATTGGTATGGGCGGGGAGCTAGGTGTCGAGAAGCTCCCGCCTTAAGCATACACGGTAAGGAGCAGTGTTCTTGCGAAGAACGGCCTCCGTCGTGTGTGGAAACCATTAAATGAAACAGCATGCATACGCGGTGCTCTATAAACCAACCAGAGAACAAAGTAACTTCAATTCGAACGATATTTATACTTGCCACGTGTCGCCTATCATTAAACCAGTCCCGTTCTCGCCATAACAACTGGAATGCTGGCGGTCCGAGCTGACCGGAAGATTTTCGAGGCTGATCTGTTTACGAACTCAAACAACAGGTGAGAAAGCCTCTTGGGGAGTATCGATCAAAGCTGGACAGTTTATCTTCGTTGTTACATGATCAGTCCAGGGAGATCTGGATATAGGAACTCAGTCGTTGGACATTAGAGTACGGAGTACAAGCAGTGCCTAAACGTGGGCGAAGGAGATCTACAATACTGTATCCTGGACGATTAGGAATCTGGTGCCAAGGATACTGCGATTCATGAAGAGGTCCGGCTGGAGGTCAGACTTCGTGCGTATTCATATGATTCTGGTACCGTCGTGTCTACCATCGACATTGTGTCTTCGGGGTGTCTGGAATCTGATTGAGTAGAATCTGGTTTCCACTCTGCGAGTTTGAGTGCCTAGAACCTGGACCCCTACGTTTCGGGTGTCCGGGTATCTGTATTCTGTGGTTTGGATGTCGGGGGCGGATGTCTGGTTGCTCCTTGGACGAGACGGATTTTGCAGATTCTGGAAGGTCAGCATCGAAGGCAACCTACGTACGTGATCGGGGGAACGCACGTTTTGTAGGTTAACTCGGCGGTAGAAAGTTGAGACGTGAAGGTAAGCAAGGTGTCGATTGTCACCGATCGGGAGGTGAGGTGGACATCTCCCATGTGTTGCTAGTAAATCGGTGATATTTTCTCGACGGTGAACGTAGTAAGCACTTGTCGTAATGTCGCTCAGCAACAAGGTGGTTGTAGTCAAGTCGTTTTTTATGTGGGGGGAGGAGTGCTTTGCGATAAGATACTAGACTCCAAGAACAGCTGGTTATTTCGATCATTGGTTGTGTCGTGTCTTTTACTTCCTTGGCGGGGGGCCAAAAGCAAAAGTACTGACACCCGACGCCGCTGTCGAAGGGAAACGGGGAGATATACCATAGAGTAGGGGGGAGATCGCAGATCGTGTGGCAAACCTCCCGACTGGGCACAATAAGTACCGGCACTCGTACGTAGAAGAGGCGGGGGGAAATATATAATTTAATACTCCCAGATCTGACAAAAAACAAGATGATGCCCTCATTTGTATGGCTTTACCTTGGATTTAGTGTGGGTTTACGCATCTGGCTGGACAGGGATCTAGGGAACAGTGAGCAACAGAGACCGCGGCACACGGTTGGATTCGTCGTCGTCATCTGGCATGGCCTTTGTGCGGACGAACGAAAGACCATGGCGGAGACGGTCGATCATATCTTTTTGTGATGTGATTCTCTGACCTTGGGCCTATTCCCTTAAATATAACCACCGTTTAATCAATGCTTTTAACACCAAACCGGTTCTTATGTACGTGTAACCAAAAAAGCGCGAAAAAAAATTATATATATAAATCTTCCGACCCTTGATCATGGTGCCTAAGTCTGCTGTTGGCAAGGAAATGAGATTAGGCGGACGCGCATAGATTCAGCAGCAACAGCAGCAGCAGCAGAAGCAGCTGCGTTGTGATACGTGCATGGGATATAAGTAACAACAGCGGTACATATCATGTCGCCAGCCGTAGGCAATCGTATATTATGGGGGTTGGATATGTGACCACAGTATCCAAGATACACACACGTATAATGCCAGTACTACAGAAAGGAGCTACTGCTGTTGTCGTTCGTCTGTCTCGGAGGTGTGTACCGTGAGAGGTCGATCCTCTCGCGCGGAGTGGGCAGAGCTGTACAGCAGCAGCGACAGCTGCGGAACACGTCGAATGTTTCATGTGTCAGATTTGTGACCAAGATACGAGTACACATGTATATATGCATGTGTACTGCAGCAGTATCACATTCACTACGGCAGTCACCATTGTTCACCGTGGGCAGTATGTAGAGCGCTTTAAACTCTTGGCAGTACGTCTGACCTCCATCCTTCGCCACAATGCTGTTAAAGGGTTTGGCCTCCCGCGAGCCGGCGACCGGCGCCCCCTCGACCCTCCCGTAATACTGCACGTATCGTATGAGACATCTGATGGGTCATGCGGTAGGCTGCAATACATGACAAGACCTATGGGGCGTGCTATAGGTAAACCAAGTAATGTAGATCGTACGTAAGTACTTGCAGTACTCAAAAATCGCAAGACTGTACTCCAAATACAATCTCAAAGTGTGAAGTATACTGCGAGCAACTTTGCAATCTTACAGCATGCACTACTCGTACGTTACGGCAATACGAGTATGTACTTGAAGGACTACACAAGAATACCATCGTCGTGGCACGGGTACGCGTGCTTCGCACCTCCCTGTTAGCATCCTAGCTGTCTATTTGCATAACTGTGTTATATATCTTGTGGACTACAATCATCCTTTCACGGCCCACAAGACCCGCAGACAAATAACGGTGTAAAAACTTTACTTCTGGGACACACACAAAATTCCGCCATAAGGCTAGCACTGTCGCCAACTACGTATTATACGGCATGTGCTGCATGATAACCCGGTGATGTCTTAGTTCCAAAATATGGCCCCTCTGATATTGGGGTGGAATGGACGGCCCTAGTCCCATTTACGGAGGACCATAGTAATCAGGACCTACGATACACACAAAAACCTATATAATCCACTGTTTTTACTAACCATATTTGGCTTTGATTATCGTGGTCCCCCGTAACAGTATACCAGTATGCTCGGTATGCTATTGCTGCTGCGCTGAGCACGTATTGTTTGTCCATGTTTCTATTTTTTCCTATAATACCCACCTGTTGAATAGGTAAGGCAGCCACTTGTACTAATATATCCATGCGAGTAGAAATATACCCCAAGTTGCTTTGTATTGGTGTTGTAGAAGAACGAAGAACTACGAAGTACACAGTGATACTATCAATATGCGAATAGATTTAGTCCGCACGTGCGTTTAAAATCAGTAGATAAGTACATGGCAGGCCGCTATTTTACGTACCAAGTATAAGGTACTGCTGTGGCAGTTACTTATCAACCAGGGTGCAAATACACCTACATCGTTCATTTACCTACTACCTGTTCTGTGCGAGTGCACGCACCACTGAACACGAAGATGCCACACTTTGTAGACAATGCAGGGGTGTCACCGCCGCAGGCGGTTGGGTCTGTTGTTGCGGTCACATTAGCCTCTTTGCAACTCCAGAGGGAGGAAACGACAGGAGCGATATGTGATGATTACAGTAGCGGCCAAGACAACTAGAATCAGCAGCATCGAAGTATCTTGCACCACGTATATGGAAACGAATACCAGGTACCTGGTAGTAAAATACCCGGAACCGCAATGCCAACGGGAAATTGCGCTCGCAGGCAGCAGCCGCCGGCACGCGCCCAGTATTAGAATGCACGGAACTATACGAAATATACCCGCAAGTGCAAGCCCCTATACCCGCAAGTGCAAGCCCCTATACCCGCAAGTGCAAGCCCACTGAATTCCACCTGCCCTTTCGTTAGGTTTCCCGGCCCGACTCAGTCCAGCCATGACTCTCGCTTGTTATATTCTCTTCCTGTAGTTTTCCGGCTTTATGTTCTCCAAGAACTATATCTTCTTTAGTTTTCCGGGCGTGATTTACTCCAGGCATGACTCCCGCAGTTGTTGTATGTATACTTCTTTCTTTGTTCCTCCCGGCCTGACTCGCCCAAGGCATTACTGGTCCGTTCCCCATAGTTTCTTGTTCTATTTTTTTTCTGCCCTTTCCCCCCCCACGGTCCCTTTCTTCATCCACATAATCGTATTCAGTGCAAATTCCTAACACCGAGTATAAACGCCGGGGCTAGCGAAAAGAGGGGATAAGAGGAGGGAAAAACAACATAAGAGAAGAAAAAAAAGAAACGACAATCAGGGCAGTAGAGAAAAGGAAGGGAAAGAATAGGAGGAGAAGAAAGGAAGGAAAACAAGTGAGGAAAGGACCACCAAGGAAACCGCGGCACGGCCCGCCGCAACAGCCACCGTCACCACTCGCCTGACGACCACAGCCTATATTCATCCGTGCCACCCCCCGTGAAAGTCAGCGTAGAAAGGCAAGGCACTCCCTGTACCAGCAGCCGGTCCCCCGGCCGTGACCGTCCCCACGGCAATGGCATCCGAGGCCTCAGCCGTAGCCATCCCGGCAGCAGCGAAAACCCGTGTCCCCACTTTAACTATGATACTATGACCGCTGCAATGACCGCGACTGCCGGGAGCGCCTAGGCCACTATCCTCGCAGCAGCCGTAGCCACAGCCGCGACCGCAGTCGTATCAGCCACACCCGGGAATCTTCCAGTGCCGCGGTTTATATTTCCCCTAAGCGCGGAGCCAAGGGACGGTCGAAGTCGTCATAGTCGCCGTCACCGCCACCACCACCGCCACCGCTGTGATGCTACCCACAACAGCAGACGGCGGGGAGGGACTAGCAGCAGCAGCAGCCCCGCTTGAAAAACGTAAATATTCATGTAAATAACGCCACATATTTCAATACAGATCACCGGTGGTCCTCAGACCTCCGCAGTAGCTACAGTGTTGTGTTGAAAGTAAATTGAACTTGTAATTCGCACAGGGCTCCCATGCAGCTTTCCAGCAGGATTCAGCCACGCATGCTGACTTAGCATCCCCATCGGAACTAGCCGACGTTGTAGTGGTCTCTGTCCCGTGCACACGTGGTCGCCCTCGTTGGTTGTGACGGCTCTGCTCCTCTCCGCAGGAAACATACAGTGAATGCATGCATCACACGCCATTACAACGAAACCGGGCTTGTATGTATGTGCCGGGCTGGGAAACATATCGTAGATCTGGAGTTGACCGTAGCCCGTGCAGGCCTCGACAACGACGTTGGCAGCAGGATGACCAACGCTCCTGTGGGGGGAGGACGTCCGAGACCACACACCCGAAACAATCACGATAAAAAACGCCTCCTGTCGCGAGGCGTTCCGTCAAGCCGCTGAGAAGGCAGAAAGGCTCCGTAGAGTGAGGAGAACCCGTCGTAGATTATGGCATCGAGGCCTCGGGCGAGCACGTGCGTTACTACGCGAGCGGATCCGCAGTGCCAGTCGTTACGCCCGAGGCGGGGGTGTACCCCGGCGAGGAAAATGCGCAAGAATGTAATCGACGGGAGAGGTCCGAAATTTGGAACAAGGTGTGTGCTGTGCCTAAATAGCACTAGTATGCGTATATCTGTAGAGAAGAATACACCTAGGATAGAAATCGCTCAATTTGATACCAGGTATAGCACGTGTTACTAAATATGATGACTGACCCACACCATGACACCAAATCAACAGCAGGGCGGTCACCGCGACCTTCCCGAGACGACTTGCGACAAACCACGGCCCACGGGTTAGCATAAGCTCGTGCATTTATGTAGACGCCGGTTGTGTTTGTGGACGTCGGGTATCGACATTCTTGTCTCTGGCCTCGCAATCCATCATTAATGTAAGCGAGAAACCGACAATAAATCGAGCAGACGGAAGCACAAACAACAGAAAGAAACAAAAAAATCCGGAAGCCCTACGAGTTCTACTATATAGAATCTTTGCAGCCAACGGCTAAAACGCTATCGTACTTCGCGCTCGACCTTGCCTTTCAATATGAGGCGGATATTTAGCCAACGATAGTATCGCTCTCACGCTTGGCGCTCGGACTTTGTTTACTGTTCCACCCATGGTACCTACCGGTGTAGCTTGCACACGACGAGCACTATCGTTAAAGATAAACCGAACGGCCTTTCGGGCCACGACTTCTGATCGTAAACTACGTGCAACCGGAGCAATGCTCGAAAACGTTCGCGTACTCTCAGCCACCAAGATACACACACGACGCACGCATGAGTAAACCTATAATGTTGAGAGGAGAGATTCGTTTCCCAATCGTTTAGGCGTGTGCCTCTATAGGTACGAGCGAAAGAAGGAGAGCGAGACTCACCATGCGTCATCGGCAGCATTTGAGACCACCACTGTCGTGGGCTCGATTCCTCCGGAGACCGCTACGTTGATAGTAGCGCCATCGGTGTTTAACCCATCGTTTGACGTCACCTCTTTCTCGTATGTTGGGGTACAATATGTTCCGCCTTCGCAGAAAGCAAATACAATGGGGTTCGCAGTACTGGCGTAGCTGATGGTGCACGTCGTTATGCTCAATGTGTACGCGAATCCGGCTCCTGTCGTCAAGGTGGCGTTCGTCATACAGAAGTTCAAACGCTTAGAAGCGGGGATGGTGAGGATTACCAGCAGCAGCTCGTCCGCTCGCGATTCAGATTCAATGAACCCATAGCAAAAATGCAGTACAAACATTCCATGAAACCCGCTTTCGATTTCGGCTGATGCGCACGAAAGATCCCCGGAAACAATCCCGTTTGCGAGTGCTGTACCGTATGCGTCCTTTGGCGAGAACGGCTTTACTTGTCTGTGTAGCAGATATGTGTGTAAGCTTTTTTGCTGAGGGCAGTAATACACCAGAGAAATCTCTGGCAAGAAAGTACGAATATATAATCCGTATTTACGCAAACATTTCACATAGTGCTGTTGTTACGTACTTAGTCTAATGCTGTAGTATAACGAAACAAGGGCGACGACGGGCGAGCGAGTACGCGGTCGACCGACCGATGGTGCGACCAACAGAGGCAGCCCAAGACCACCAACAAAATCAAACGAGTGACGGCGACGGCGTGACAGATGGCACAACCGACCGACGGCGCGCGAGCGACAAACGATTGAATGAATAAACGAGCGAGCGGGCGACGGTACGTGATTGACGGAGAAGGTGGTTCCGGTGCCCAATGCTAGTAACAGTATTCTGAGCGTACAGGCGCTCGATGATCAATGCCAGCGTGCGAGCGAGCTGCGAGTGAGCGCCGAAGGCGCGATGATAGAAGGCGTTATAGGACAACGGGGAAAAGATAGCGGGCCCAAAAGTCGCCAAGCTGTTCCTAAAATACACCAAACCGCATCACAACGAGCGAAACCGAACCGAACCGAACGAAAACACACAAATAACGCAACAACACGCTCTAAAACGCAGCCAGAACGGGGCAAACGACACCTACACGAAGTATCTCGTACCAACCAAACTGCACCAAAATGAGGAAACACGCTCTAATAAGCACCGAAACGAATTTGAAGCAGCTTGTATGGGCCACAACGCTCCCTAAACAGCGGTAGCAGCACCAGCAGCTATTAATTGCGACATCGCAGTACGGCACAGTACTATACAGTACTAAACGTATGCTTTTGCCGTTGTTGCTGTTGTTGTTGTTGTTGTTGTTGTTGTTGCCGTAGGTCGCTGATAAGTGTGACCACGCCGAATTTGACGCCCTCGGGCGTTTCGGTCACAGATTTCGATTTGGGTCTCAGGAGTTGAGCCCACACGAGGGGAAACGCACCGTCTTGCGCCCCACAGGTCCGTTGTCGTTGCGGCTTCGGGATGGAGGGCAAAGAGCTGCACACTTTCGTTTCACTGGAGATTAGAGCTGGGCCGGGCGCCACGACTCCGAGGAGAAGAGCCCGGCTTCAGCTTGTGACCAATGGCGATATCGTGCCCGACGCGGGCTACGGCGCGCGCAGGCGTGTAGAGGGGCGGGAGGAAGGGCGGGGGGGGGACGTACTCATTTGTTGCTTGCCTTAGCCATTTGACCATTGACCACGCAACCCTACCGAGACGGAGCAGGGGCTGATTTTGCGTCCCGCCGTCGCCCGCTCACCGACAGACGGAGGTGGCAGAGAGGGGCCTCTTGTGCGTAGAAACGGAACCCTGTTAATGTTCGGGGTTCACTTCGGGCGGAAATACACGAACCGTTAGGCACGCATATTCATACCGCAACGATCACTATAATACCGACTATACTCGTAAGACGCAAGGGCCCCGGCCATTTTGTTTACGGCATCTGCCAGCCCCTCACCGAGCTCAGACCGCGCTCACATCCGGCACGCCCGACCGTGGCGGGCCTCCTCGAGACAGGGAGGTCGGGGCGCCAAATCCCGCCGAACGTCGACGCGTGTTGAACGAGGGAGGACGGTCGGGCATACGATGCCTGCTGCTTCATCGAGCAACAAAACTATTTGGTTCGCCAGCACCACCCTGGACGTAAACGTAAGGACAGCTTGGTGTTTAAATACGCATACCCAGCGGTCCTAGCAGTTCCGTCCGGAGACGCACGCTACGATACAGGTCGCACATACTGTTTCTGAGGTTCTTGTCTACTTAACCCAAAGACTAACCTTTAGAAGATTGAAAGTGCAACTCGATGAACAATTCCACAGCCTAGGTAAACAAGAAACAACATTGGAAACCAGAGAAGGTGTCCCAACGATGTTGGATAGCTCCTCAGGTGAGGAGCCAATCCGCAATGAATATAAGTTTGCCAAAACGTGCTGCCCCTAACGTAGAACGCGTCCGGAGTGGTATGCAGTAAAAACAAAATCAATTCGTCATCTTTCCTAGAAAGGGGGCGAAGGGCGCACTGTGCGGTTTGAATGTTTGGTTCGTTCTTGGTGTAACTCGTGATGTATAGGTGAACAAGCAGCGTGTGCGTGTGTGTGGGCACGCACTCGTGTGTGTGGGTGTATGCGCGCAAGTGCGTGTGTCGGGGGGGGGGGGGTGCGTGCGTGTGTCTGGGTCTAACTGCTGTGTTGTGTGCGCGCGTATTTGTGGGTAGACGAAGGGAGGACGGTTCAGCAATACCAGGGTAGGGAAAGAAAAACAAACCCTAAGATGTTGGATAGCTCCTCAGGTGAGAAGACAATCCGCAATAAATATAATTTTGCCAAAACGTGCTGCCCCTAACGTAGAACGCGTCCGGAGTGGTATGCAGCAAAAACAATATCAATTCGTCATCTTTCCTAGCAAGGGGGCGAAGGGCGCACTGCGCGGTTTGAATGTTTCGTTCGTTCATGGTGTAACTCGTGATGTATAGGTGAACAAGCAGCGTGTGCGTGTGTGTTGCGCACGCACTCGTGTGTCTGGGTCTATGCGCGCAAGTCCGTGTGTCGGGGGGGGGGAGTGCGTGCGTGTGTCTGGGTCTAACTGCTGTGTTGTGTGCGCGCGTATTTGTGTGTAGACGAAGAGAGGACGGTTCAGCAATACCAGAGTAGGGAAAGAGACACAAACCCTTTGTTCTCGTGCTCGTGGGTATACTAAATTAAACTGTTTTTTCTCGTATATAGGCGCGTATATTTCTTGCTCCTCATAGAAATCTTGGAAAGTGTTGCTGAACTGACTACGAGTTTTTAGGGATTCAATGTAACGCTATACAACGCCAACAGTACGTAGGCTGCATGGGCTACATGCAAAAGGATACGCCCTGCGAACCACTCAATACCAGCAAGAGGAAAATATACCATTAAAGGAGACAGTATTGATTTGCTCTGGAGAGCTGTACATCTACGGTGGTGTTATAAACCGACATTGAATATTTTTGGAGTGATTAAATTCATTCAGTATGATAGTATTTGTCGTTTATTTCTAATTGTATGAGTCTGTGGTTCGACTGGGATGTACAACTGCAGCACACTAACAACGTCACCTGAAAATAGTGCATTGACCCCAACCAAAGCTCGGAGGATCCTCGTAGCCTCCGGAGAAGCATGATGATGAGTAATAATGCCCATGGTGTTGATATCACTCACGCTGCTGACAATTAGCAGAGGGTACAAAAACCAGAGGCAATCAGACGGGGGGGCGGGTGGAGCTTGAATCGTTGCACCCTTGTTGTGTATCGCACTACTAATGAAATAGACGAGTACTCTCCGGTATTTGAACTATCAAGTACGCTTGGTATGTACCACACCCTGGACAATAGACACAACAATGGTATATTGCTTCGACAGTAGACGAGGGGGAAAATCTATCGATATGTATTGTCTGCGACAATAGACAAGGGGGGAATCTATCGATATATATTGTC
>JAYJMJ010270445.1:0-12973 GCA_036873875.1 Laminaria ephemera | reverse complement strand
TTTTCGTGGGTTGGGTTGGCCATGGATTGTGATTTCGACGGTTTCAATACTATTACTATATGTTTCCTACCCAATTCCTACCCAACCAAAGTTGGTACATCGCAAACACGTTATTATGGCGCGGCGTTTGGCAATCCAGTATAGTAACCCGCACGACGAAAAGTCGGATAAACGTGTATGGTACACAACAAGGCAGCGCCCCCATGAGGGGATACCATAACACGTAATGCTGAATGTTGGTGTATGTCGAGTTTTTTTGTGGTGTCGGTGATGGTGGTGTTGCATATTTCGGGTTCTCCGCATTCTGAGCCTTTTCGCCCCCGTTTTGCGGTGTTTGGGTCGGGAAGGTGAGTGATATTATACAACCGACGAAAAGCGTCGTTTCGCGCCGCGCCGGCGCCGTCCCGTTCGCGGCTTGCCCAACAGCAGCGCAACTTCTGTACAAAACAAGGCTTTTCACGGTGCGGTTATTTCTTGCGGTGCGGTGCGGTTCGGTGCGGTTTTACCGAACCGCAACGCACCGTACGATTTTACATTTAAATAATCCACACCGAACCGCACCGTAGGATTCTTGAAAAAGAAAGATCCGCACCGCATCGCACCGTAGTTTTTTTTTTTTTTTAACCGCACCGCGCCGCACCGTAAAATTTTCAGACAAAAAATCCGCACTAAACCGCATCGTAGGATTCTCAAAAATAAAATCCGCACCGCACCGCACCGCACCCCACCGTCCGATTCTAAAAAACAAAATCCGCATCGAACCGTACCGCTCGACACTCGCAAAAATAATACTCGTGAAAACGCAAGAGGGCCTTTAAAATCAAGTTGCTTGCTACGGTGCAGGTACGGTTAGGTGCGGTTTTGACCGGTTATTACCGAACCGCACGCAACGACGATTTGAAACGGCACCGCACCGCACCGTATGAAAATCTAAAGCCAAAATCCGCACCTCACCGCGCCTCACCGCATGATCTCAAAAATACAAACCGCACCGAATCGCACCGTACGACGCTTCAAAAATAAAAACCGCACCGAACCGCACTGTAGCAAGACAAACCGCACCGTACGATGCTTGAAAAAGAAAAACCACACCGCACACCGTTGCATCTAACAAAACTGTAACCGAACCGAACCGAACCGCACCGAGTGATTTCGAAAATAATAAACGGCACCGCGGTGGGGTTCTACACCGTGAAAAGTCTTGGTAAAAACAAAGTTCTCTGTAAGAACGAGAAATAAAAACACCGTTTAGTTGCCACCCACAGCGCTGTTGCCGAGCGTGGGCAAGGCGAGAATGGGTGTTGTGGGGCGTCTTCCCTATTTTTCGCCTTTTCGCTGCGGGGTCTGGTGTAGGCAGAAAAGGGGTAGGACACACGGGATTCGCTGCTTTGTTTCGCGTCGTGTCAGTGTGCGATAATCCCGGGAGGGGCTTGCATGGTCGCTTGCGAGCCTGCAGCGGCCGCCGAGATAATGCGATTCTGGCCATTTTTTCAGAAGACGTGGTATGTAAAATCGTAATCGTAGTACGAGCATCGCGTGGCCCGACGCCCCTGCTTTCGAGGCGAGCCGGCAGCCCGTGCGACAAAACGTGTCGAGAGCTTCGTGCCAGTTGAATTGAAGAAGTGACAAAAAGCGCCAGTCCAACAATATAATAATCTCACCGATGCAGGACGAGCAACGGATACACGGGGGGGAAAGCATGCAGGTAGTCGAAGTGGTCCAAATATAACGTGCCTGCAGAAACAGTCGACACATATAAAATAAAAAATAGAGCGGTTGCAGCTCTCTTTCTCTTCTCTCTCTACTTATCTCTATATCTCTCTCTCTTGCTCTCCTCCCTATGAAGAGCGACAGCAATTCCATCACCAGATCGACAGCGCCCATTTCGGCACCTACGGGTCGCGGTGAACCCTTCCTGGCTCGAGTTAGCATTGCGCCCTTGCGCAATTGGTCACCCTTGAGGACCCTCGTAACCGCAATTCGACACTGCCCCCATCCTAAGTAAGTTTGGCCCACCGTATCCCACCCTCTTCCTGCCAGCGTCAAAAATCTACGCGAAAGGCCCGTTCCTGTCTTGCCCACCGGTGGCGATAGCACTGCTGGTAACAACTAAACGGTGAGTTTAACTCGATATTTTAAAAACTCTCCTTCCTACATACCAGGTATCAGGTAGGTTACGCCGCCATTGGGCACGCTCGTGACAAGCCGAGCTCGGGTCGGCGCGGCGCGAAACGGCGATTTTGGCCGGTAGTGTCACCCACACACCTCGAGCGTCCCCGTGCGCTGACCGAGCACAGCGAGAGTCTCACTCTCTCCTCTCCTCTATAGTTACATGAGCCTATATAAAAACTTCGAAACAAAGATATACCAGGGTACATCGCAAAAAACAGTATTAAAACGAAAAACGGGGCCGAAACGGCCTACAACAGGGCAAATCCAAAAAATCAAAACAGACAACACCACCATTGACACCGTTAAAAACACTACGTAGACGCAAACATTCGGTATAACTGGTGTCTGTTTATGGCCTTCCCAAAATGGAGGCGTCGCCTTGTTGTACACGTAGAAAACCGTTTTTTTGTCTTGCAAGAAATACTGAACTGTCAAGCGCCGCGTCCTACAACAACAAAAAACTTCACTGCCGATAACTTGGCCGATCTCGAGAAGAGAAGACAGGAAAAGGCGAGGGATCTTGAACAAAAAAACACCCAAAAAACGCCGCGGTCGAACCGAAAGCAGGGGTAAGGGAAGTCGGGGGATGCACGTAGCAACCGTACCTCACCAACACCTCCGTCGATTTGGAAGGCGAAGAGAACTTTGCTGGAAAAAATGAAAGTATAACACAACGAAACAAACTAAACAGGCCCCGTTAACGGCAAACGTCATGAGAAATTAGATGCGACCACGGAGGGCAGTCCAATCCTCCGGCAGAGCCGCCGACAGAGCAACCACAACTCCAGCAAGGAAAAGTTCACAACGACACAGATTGAGCGCGCACATCATAACGCGTTTGCCTCGGACCTTGACGGCGACGCGCAGCAGTGCAAAAGCGCCAACGCAACAAGCGCTTGGAATCCATCCAACTAACGATTGCACCCTGCAGGGTTTATTCGTTCGAAACCTATGATAAACAAAACACATATCCGGAATCAATGCTGCCGCCCTACTTATCTTCTGCAGGCGACAGCGACAAAAGTCGTTTACCGCCATCCACCCAACCATCCTTAGAACAAAGGTCACAGCATTTTTCTGAATTCACCACACGTCATACGAAGGGGTATATGCTCTTGCCGTAAGGGCAAGGCCCAGCTACCCATGCAGAGCCAAAACTGTAGCAGCAGCAGCAGAATCCCCCACCACATCGGCGAGAGGCCGTTTCTTGTCCGTCACTAAAAAAATAGCAGTTACTTCTTCGCGCAGTACCTGTCACGGGAGCAGCGGGCAAGGGAGGGACACGGCGGTTGCTGTTGGCCTGGCTGCGCTGTGTATGATATGTATGATAGTTGACAACGACCATATCGTGGACGGAAACATTCAAAGCCGCGCACACCTGCCACACAAAGCACTTAAAAAATATCAAAACGTACCGTTGTAGGAACTTACAAAAAAACGCGATATTCATATTTTGTACCAGGTATGTTGTTACTCATCCCTTTAGCCCCTGGCTGTATCTGATCTACAGTACGAGCAGTAGTACTCCTGGCCCTTTTAGGCTGTATTATACACTAGATCCGGGGTCTCAAAGCAGGGCTCTCCTCCTCTCCCCTTCCCCGCTACCGCACGTATGCGATATTGTATTGCAGTTTTACGAGTGCTAGAGAAACTGAAACAACAACTGGAACTCGTGATTCGTACCCGGCTCGGCGAACGCGAAGATAAGTACTATAAATAGTACTGTTGAACTCGTAGTCTAGTTCAAGGGCCACTCCATTTTTTGTGTATTTTTGTTTTATTTTCCGCATATTTTTTGCAGTAAAAAATGTTATATCAGCACAAGCTATACAATTTCTAGTATATGTCCTCTAGCGGCAACAAACACGTCTTGCGGAAAACATCATACCTCCCGAACAAAACATGGGTTAAATGAGTTTATGACACGTGAAGAAAGCTTGCACTCACGACAAAAAAATACACTGCTGCGAGATCTCTCGGACGCATTCTTCAACCCGGAAAACGCCTCAGAGACGAACGATAACATGGTTGCTGCGGAAAACACATTTTTTACAGAAACATAGATAAAACAAAAATAGCAATGTAGTATGGCCAGCGCGACCCTTTTAACACTATTTTGAGAAAGGTTGGCACATCGATGGGCACACACAAGATTCTGAATGACAGCTTAATCTCAGAAAAAAAACTACAGCGGCTTACAGATCCGTCTGGACCCGACAACGACCAGGCAAAACACGGAAAGACAGAATCACGTTTTTCACAAGTTCGACGCCGAGGACACCCCCGCCCCGGCAACCGCTTAGCAATAGAGTGAGATGAGTCGGGGTCGGCGTCAACTTTCCACCACCGCAAAAAAAAGGACACACTAACCCAAAGTAGTTTGTCGCAAAAACTGAGATTGCAGATTTAAAGGGGCTAACCCCTTCAGCACCGCACTCCCGTTATGGGGACAAAACACTTGGGACTAGACTATTTACGGGGGTACATAGTAATTAGGACCAAATATGATTAGTAAAAATAGGGTAATATATACCGGTAGGTTTTTGTGTGAATCTTAGGTCCTGATTACTATGGTCTCCCGTACTAGGATCATTAGAGGAGTTGGAAAAGTTCTGGTGAGAGTTCGGGTTGGGTCAGGTCGGGCTGGCCAAAGACAAGAAACAGACACTTGGTGTTTCGAATTTTCCAGTGCAATTCCGTGCCAACGATGGTTTTCTACACAGCGGTAAACAGCCCTCTCGAAAAAACCTACACCGAAAAAAAACAAAAACTTGAACAAAATAATATCTACGACAGACAGCGCTCACCTGCCGACGAGCCTCACGAAGACCTTGTTACTATTCTTGTTCTTTGGCCGAAAGATCCGCACACTTCTTGCTGGGGCGGGCTTTACGGCTGTAGCAGATGAGGGGGCAGCAGCATCAGCATCAGCAGCAGTACCGCCAACACCACTACCACCGGCATCCGCTTCTTCATCAGAGGGCCACGCCCACGATCGGGCTCGGTACGCCGGGGCTTGCAGAAGCATCCGGCAAATGGCGACTTCCTCCTCCCGACCCCTCGAAGGCTCACTCACGCTACCGAGACATTCCCCGATGACCTCTCCAGGGATATACCCCTCCGCGTCCTGTGCCGCCTCGTCCGCCCCCGCCTCGAGGAGAATGCTCACCGCGGCGGGACAGCAGCAGGCAGCGCCAAAGTGAAGCAGGCCGAAGCCCTTGTTAGGGCTATCGAGCTCCGCGTTGGCCCATTTCGACCGCTTTTTCTCTCCGTCCGCCCCGAGCAGCAGCCGGAGGATTGTCGCTTGGCGGGCATGGACAGCGGCGTACAGCGCATTGGGCAACGCCAACCCGCCTCTGACCGCCCTCATCCCTCTTTTCGTGATCAGGGCCCGCACCACACCCACGAAACCACGGCCTGCAGACAGCGAGAGCGGCATGCTATCATCGATCAGGGGCTTTGGCTGTATCGCCCCCAGCGACAGCAGCTTTTCCACTGCGCGCTCCTGGTTTCCGGTGGACGCTAGGAAGAGCGGCGTTTGGCCGTTGCTGGCACAGCGGTTCAGCGTGGCGGGTGCTCTGGAGTGCAGCATGTCGACCAAGCCTACGTAGCCGCGGTGGGCCACTATATGCAGAGGGAGGAGCCCGCTTCTGTCTGCCAAGGTCGGGTCCGCGCCCCCCTTGAGCAGTAAAAGCATCACTTCCGCGTAGACGCGCGAGCTGTCACAGATCGCATTGAGTGGGGTGTAACCTCGGTTGTCCGTGGCGTTGGGATCCACGCCGGCCCGCTGCAGCAGCAAGCCAACGATGTCGCGGTTCCCGCTCCTAGCCGCTATATGCAGGGCCCGTTCACCAGGCATGGCGGCAGCCATGTTTGCAGTTGGGCATGGCACCTTTCTAGTAACAGGCTTGTCGGGATCTGCCCCTCGCTCCAGTAAGAGCAGTACGATGTGGGTATGGTCGGCCAAGGTGGCAGCCACGATGGGAGGGAAGGGTTGCTCTGGATACCCATTCACATTGGCTCCAGCTGCAAGCGCAGCCTCGACTGCACTAGAGTTTCCATCCATCACGTACGATATCAAAGGCACTCGTCGACCATTCTCGTTGGAAGGCATACCAGGTATGCGGCTATCAGCAGTTGCAGGTATATGGCAACGAAGGAGGCGAGGCAAACAGCACCACAGCTACTCGCTGCTGGCTGCCTTCAGATCACTCTCTCACTGCTCAGTGCCAGGCCACAGGTGCCACTCTCTCTCCAACATACCCCCGCTATAAACATTCGTCATGAATAACTTCGAACTCCCAGATCAGTTGCTTCAAGATTCATCAAAATAATAATTGATCAAATTCAAAATTCAAAATTCGAATTTTGAATTTTGAATTGAGATGAGAGTTTCGAGTTTCGAGTTTTTTAGTTTTTAGATTCAGGGAGTTCGAAGATACTAATGATGAATGTTTATAGCGGGGATGAGCCGGGGTACAACTGAGTCCAGCCGCGTCCGTAGTCTCCGGTCTATCTCTCTCGTCTCTATTGTGTCAGGTGGTTACTGGTGCTGCTGCTGTTACTGTCACTGTCGCAGTTTGGCACAATCGTCGAGCTGTTTCCATTCCTACGTCTGTGGACCGCCTAAGGGAGAGTTTTCGTTTGGTGCCGATACGTATCAGCTCTGGAATGAGCTGTATCATGCCTCCTGACGAGGATTATTCGCTGCAGTTGTTGCTGGGCGTGTACGGTGGATTCTTCGATGACGTGAAGGCCGCACTGAAGGCTGGAGCGGACGCGAACGGGTCTCCAGATCAACCCTGCGCGTCCATCGTGGCTGCTACCATGGTCAACCAATGCCGGTATGTTCGAATTTTTACTCGCGCAAGGGGCAGATCCCAATACGTCTGTTACAAAAGAGCTGCTATCAAAAGAGCTGCCATCCGTGAGTTTAGACATTGCCGCCACCACTCCTGGTGAACGGGCACTGCACATAGCGGCCAGGAGCGGGTACGTCGAAATCGTTGGCTTGCTGCTGAAGCTGGACCGCGCCGACCCCAACGCCACCGACAGCTCAGGCCAAACCCCACTCATGGCGACAATCGAAAGCCCGCACGTCTGCGTGGAAGTGATACGGTTGCTGCTCGAGGCGGGCGCCGATCCGACCTTGGCGGAAGAAGACGGGTTCATCCTCTGCACATAGTCGCCCTAAACGAGGACATCGACTTGGCCGACATGCTGTACTCCAGAGCACCCGCCACGCTGAACCGCCGCACCATCCTTGGCGTGCGGTGAAGGCAACGAGAGAATGGTGCCCAAGCTGCTGTCGCTGGGGGTGATGAAGCCGATGCCCCCGGACGATACCAACTCGTGTCCATACTCTTGATAGCCGTGATTCAAGACTTCGTGGGCGTGGTGCGGGTCCTGATCAACGAAGGAGGGATGAAGGCGGTCGGAGGCGAGATGCCGTTGGCCAAGGCGTTGCAGATGGCTGTCGAAGTACGCCCGCCGAGAATCCTCCGGCTGCTGCTCGCGGCGGACGGAGAGGAGAGGCGGTCGGAGTGGGCCAACACCTATTTCCAGGGCAGCCACCTGCTTCACGTTGGCGCCGGCTGCTGCGGTCCCGCTGCGGTGAACCTTCTGCTTGAAGCGGGGGCGGACGAGGCGGCACGTGACTCAGACGGGCGCATCTCTCAACACGTCGTCGGACTATGCCTCGGTCGGAAGGATAATCCTAAGAAGGATCGGGGGGGGGAGCTCGCCATTCGCCGGATGCTGCAGCGCGGCCCTGCGTACCGAGCTCGATCGTGGGCGTGGCCCTCGGGTGAAGAAGCGGATGTCGGTGGTAGCGGTGATGGTGACACTGCTGCTGCTTCTGCTGCTGGTGCTGGTGCTGCTGCTGCTGCTGCTGCTGCTGCTGCTTTCCTCTCTTCTTCTCCAGCCGTGAAAACCCCCTCCGCTACTGGTTTGCGAATATTTCGGCCGAAGGAGAACAGCAGTAGCAAGTTCTTCGTGAGGCTCGTCGGCAGGTGAGCGCTCTCGTCTAATAGCTGTTTTGTTTTGTTTGCGTTTTGTTTTATCAATAGTCAGAGTTGTCTCTTTTTGAGTGGTCCGTTTACCACTTTGTAAAACACTACGAATGGTTGACGCCGATAGGTAAAAGAAACTTACTTTTTTCGTAGTAAAAGAAACTTCCAAGTTGTTGTTTTTGGTTGTTACTGGGGTCAACCCGACCCGACATAACCCTACCCAACCCGAATCCCTACCCCAACTCGTCTCCAGGGTCGTCGGGGTCGAAATCGGCGTATTTGTCGTCGAAATGGCTGCGCAAAATGTGATTATGCTTTGGCTCGTGCCACGATAGGGATAGCACTTGCTGGCCAAAAAGTTTCTGACTGGTGGGGCTCCCCCAACTGAGGGGCTACTCAGTATCGTTGGAAAACCATTTGTGTTTTACAATATTTTTCGTTGTACACCTAAGGCCATGGGGTTGTTCCTCGGGTTTCGTACTTTTTTTTCTCAAAGCCAGTTTTGGGGTAAGGTAGAGCCCCTCAAGGTTGGAGCCCCAGAAAAGCTAGATGCCCCCCTACCGTACTGTTAGTAGCATGCGTCGTTTCTGTCATTGCCTGGTCGCTGTCAGGACCAGACGGGTCTGTGAAAATTCTGGAAGTAAGCTGTCGCTACGTACTGGTAGGAAATTCGTCTGTGCCTCCCACAAGCAGTGTTTACACCAAGTTGTATACATACCGTTTTTCGCTTGCGCTGGGTAAAGTAAGATGCACGAGTTCGATTTGTTGATTCAATTTCTCTGGCGCTCGCAGTTCGGCCGTACAATTTTTGTCAAGCACGTGCCGTAGCGGGGAGGGGAGAAGGAGGAGAGCCTTGCGTTGAGACCCCGGGTCTAAGGTACATTACAACGAAACCAGGGCAAGGATTATTTGCCAAGGGCTACAGAGATGACAAACAGGTATCACATACAGTAGCTGAGTATTGGACAGCCCTCCACTCCATTACCTACAGCAGTATGTCGTACCTCGTGCATCAGCTTTGTGCGGTGTCCAATGTTAACCGCCGCGGTATGCTCTTTGTCGACTATCATACATACCATGCACAGGACAGCGAGGCTAACAGCACCCGCCATGCCCCTCCCGTGCTCGCTGCTTCCGTGCCAGGTATTCCGCGAAAGACTAGCTGCTCATTCTTTGGTATTTGTGGCGGGCAAGACAGTGCCTCGCCGATGTCGGGGGGCTGCTGCTGCTGCTGCTGCTGCTGCCGTTTGGGCTGTACGTGGGGAGCTGGATCTTGCCCATGCGGCAAGAGCAAATTACATTTCGTAAGACGTGTGATGATTTTCGTCAAATTCTGTAATCTTGTTGTACCAGGTAGGGATTATTTCATGGGTGGTGGTAAACGACTGCCATCGCTGTCGCGTGCGGAGGTATGGCGACATAATTGAGTCCAGAAATGTATTTTGTTAATCATAGTAGGTTTTGAACGATGACGCCCGGCAGGGTGTGCTCGGTTTTGTTTTCAACTCCTATTCTGTATTACTCGTTTCGTTGGCGCTTTTGCCCTGCTGTGCGGTACCACAAGGGTCGGAGTCAATCGAGTCATGGTGTGCACGCTCATTCTGCGCCAGTGTAAGTCTTTCCTTGCTGGAAATGTAGTGCTTCCCACAACGTAGACGAGTCTGCTTCCTCTTGACCTTCGTTGTTAAAGGAAGCTGTTGATTTTGTTTCGTTGTGTTATATACCTGGTATATTTTACCTCAAAGTTTCCCTTTGCCCTCTTCCATATTTTTCCCTTCAGGACCGGCCGAGACGTTCGTGTGGTATGGCTGCTACCCGCATCACCCAGCTTCCCTTACCCCTGGTTTCGGTTCGACCGCGGCGTTTCTTAGGTTATACAGTAGTTTCTGCGATTTCCCTCGCCCTTTCTTGTTTTCCCTTCTCGAGGTCGGCCGAGTTGTTGAAGACTTTTTTTTTTGTATGGCGCGGCGCTTGACAGTCCAGTATACCAGGTAACCTGCAAGACGACAAGTCGGCTAAATTTGTACGACAAGGCGACGCCTTTATGAGGGGATGCCAAGAAATGTATCTGGTAATACTAAATGTTGGTGTCTGTCGAGTTTATTTATCGGTGTGGGTGATGATGGGGGTGGTGGTGGTGGTGGTGGTAGTGGTGCTTGTTTAGGTTTTTCGGATCCTCCGCGTTCTGAGCCGTTTTGGCCCCGTAGTGGGCCCCATTTTTCGTTGGCGGCGTATGGGTCGGGAGGTTGGGTGAAACAACAGGCGACAAGCCTCGTCTCGCGCTGCCCAATGACGGCATAAACTCTGTAAAAACAAAATTATCTGTAAATCATGTAGAACAAAACGCCGTTTAGTTGCCACCGGCACCGCTATTGCCGCTCGTGGACAAGACGGGAACGGGAGTTGTGGGGCGTTTTTGCTGTTTTTTTCGTGTAAGGCTTGGCGCAGGCAGGGAGAGGGCGGGACACAAGGTGCCACCTGCTTTGTTTAGCGTCCCGCCAGCACGCGGGTTGTCACGGGAGGGGCTTGCAAGGTCTCTTGCTAAACTTCTTTGGAATCCGCTAGTCAAGTCGCGTCGTGTGTCATGCTCGCGTCCTGGCTCAGCACGCCAACTTCGTCGTTTCCGTCCGTAATGTAACGCGAGTATAAGGGCAGCCTGTCTCCACGTTGTAGCCAGGGGTCGGTGTTCTTACGCAGTTTTTCGTCGAGGGCACGCTGCCAAGCTGAAAACCATAACAACGTCAGCTTATCTGTTGTTTTCTTTGCCGTAGAGTTCACGTTCTGGTGCCTTTCAGCTGGACAGCGTGTATTCGACCTGTGTTTGTATGTACTTCGAAGTATGTTGTATAGTATGGTACTCGACGTTGTAACCAAGGGAGGGGGGGGTTCGTCCACCCGCGATGGTGAGGTAGGTGTCGTACTTCGTATCATGCCGAAGTTGTGTCGTCGGTGTAGGTTTTCGGATTAAAAGTTAATGAGACCTCCTGCCACGGTCGGCGTTCCCACCGTCCCACCCATACTTGAAGCCTTCTTGCGTTCTCTCGATCACCGTTGGCGTGGCTGTGAACCTCCTTTTGTCTTTCGACCCTTCCGTGTCTACCCATACTTTTGTGACTTCTTACTGCAGCGAGCAGTAGTATTTTTAGTCGAAATCCTGCTTACGCCCGCCTGTCGGCGCAAGCAACAAGAAAGCTTTCATGAACTCGTCGGGCAGCATTGAGTGGCAATTCGTCTGCTTCGCCGTACGCTTGGTCTCTCGCTCGCTCACACACAAGGAAGATGTGACGCTAGTCGTCGGGGCGATGTGCAGTGTCTGCGCTCGATTTTGGTGGATTTCCACCCCATAAATTGCATCGTATACTACCGTTTGTCCTCGAACGAGAGGTTTTTGGTGACAATGCAGAGTCCCGCGCACTCGAAGAAGGAAAATAAGCAGAAAATTGCTGCTGCTCTGTAACATTTTTCCAGGTCCAATCCCAAGTAGGTTGGCCCCAAAACGGGCGGTTTTCCACAACATTATTGTTATTGGTCTTCCACATTATTATTGGTTCTCGTGGAATTTGATGGAAGCTTTCACGCTTCAACCACTTTTATGTATACCCACCCCAGAACAACACCTCCCACTACCTCCAGGCAGAAAACAAGCATTATCATCTTATTCTCGAGTCTCTTTGCATCCTGTCAAAGACGCCTCATGACGGTCATAAGTCACATCCAGCGGTCCGTGACGGCGTGACGGCGGTACGTCGCATTTTTGTTTTGCCGCCAGGTGACGGTGTTCCCTATCCCCTACGAGAAAACGCCTACCCACCTTGCCTTGTGGAAACCCCTAAATTTTGATAGTGGAACAAGCACTTGTCAATCGCAATCGTTGCGCTACCATTCGCTTCAAAACTGCCCGCGTATGCTTCGCGAATTAAAAAAATCAACTTTATATAAAAAAATTAGCCGGGTTTCAAAAACGGGGACGTTGGTTTTTCATCCCTGTATTAGCCGTCATATGACGCTACGCGCGGTTTTGGTCCATTTCCGGTACGTCACGAGCCCAAACTGCCGTCATTAATAAGTATATTTTACCGATGAAATCACAGTTAAGTTGTCGACGCTTTACCTCGGCGCGATCGTCGTGTCCAAATGAATACGTACAAGCTCATCCTGCTGCAGCCGGGGTGCGCGCATTGTGCGTCGCTAAGACATATGTGCGTCACTAAGACCATACATATGATACGCACGTAATCTTGTCTTGTTTTGATTTTGAGTTTTGAATTTTGAATTTTTGAACTTTGAAGTTTGATGTTTTACTTTGTTTGGGATTTTTGTATAATTACGTCTAATATCTTCATCTCTAGAATGTGTTCGTACGTAAGAATGCGTCTCTCCTATATTATGTTTTCTGTCGATCGATGAATGAAGTCACGGCTAAGTTGTTTGTGTGGATAATTTTCGTCAAGTTCGCAGTCATGTCATGTCCATGCATGCTCGATCTTCCCCTTCACAGCCTGGGTGCGAACGTCATCTAGATCATATTGTGGGGAGTGGAGAACCTTAACTCCGTGCCAGGGGGATGATATTACGTAGTGTGCATATGGGAAGGCACCCACAAGGCAGTTACATAGTATGCCCATTGCTGTCTCTGGGAGTGACCACACCAGAACACAAATTAATTCATTCGAAGCTGTCATCCGATATGCAAGAACGTACGCACAAGGTGCGGAAATCCGCCTCACAAGTGGTTCTTAGTAGGATGCAGCTCACCCTTCATGCGACTCGCCGAACACCTCACGGCGCTT
>JAYJMJ010270439.1:0-12974 GCA_036873875.1 Laminaria ephemera | reverse complement strand
TATCCTATTTGTTTGAGGATATGGGGCAACTGGCTTCTGCAGAAGCTAACGCAGAACGCGCCTTTACATTGGTTGGGGTTGGGGATCAGCTGCGTGAGACGATTGGTGCGCCAAGGTCTGACGCGGAAGAAGAAAAATTGCAGCTAGGGCTAGCTTTGGCAAGAGACGCCTTGTCGGATGATGAACGACAATCGGCCGTTTCCCAAGGCCGCGCCATGTCACTAGCCGACGCACTTACATACGCCAACAATCGCACAGGAGAAAACTATGCGAGCTAATCATCGAGGCGCCCGAACGTACATTTTAGACAAGATCGAAAATGAACTGGACAGTCGCTACCATTACCATGATATTACCCATTCACGAACAAACGTGATGAACGCCGCTGTAACGTTTGCCAAGGCATCAGCCCTGCGCTCAAAAGAGATGGCTTTGTTAAAAACGGCCGTTGCCTACCACGACAGCGGCCTGCTCGAAAGACATCACGATCACGAGCTTGGCGGCATTATGATCATCAAAGAAACCCTGCCAGAATTTGGCTATACGCCTGAAGATATCAAGATTATTTCAGGCATGATCTTAGCAACCCGTTTGCCACAAACGCCGCAAAATTATCTAGAAGCCATACTGGCTGATGCCGACCTGAGCGTGGTTGGTCGACCAGATTTTATTGAACGGGACAAAGATTTGCGCAAAGAGTTGCTCGCTTTTGGCACAGCTTACACAGACATAGAATGGCTTGAATTGCAGATAAAGTTCCTTGACGCGCAGACCTTTCATACGTTTGTGGCGCGAAATATGTGCTATGCACAGAAAGAAGAAAATATCGCCTATTTGAAAAAGTCATTGGTCAGAAAACTAAAAAAGGTAAGGATATGATTTCATCTTTAGAAAAAGTAATCATTTTAAAAACCGTACCACTATTCGCCAACACCCCCGACAATGTGTTGGTTCAGGTGGCCGATATTATGCAGGAAGTTCATCTGGAAGCGTTTGAAAAACTGTTCGAGAAAGGGGATATAGGTGACAGTTTATATATCATCGTTTCGGGTCAGGTGAAAGCGCATGATAGAGGGGTTATTTATAATTTGTTAAATGATCGGGATGTTTTTGGCGAAATGGCTGCGCTTGATCCTGCGCCGCGTAGTGCGAGTATTACGGCGATGCAAAACACACATTTGTTGCGTTTAGGACAAACCGCTTTGTATGAGATTATGGATTTACACAGCGAGGTTGGTCAGGCAATTATTGAAGTATTGTCGCGACGATTGCGTGAACGTATTGATGACATTGGCTTTTTGAACAATCAACTGTCAATGTTTAGACAGTAATAAGTATGGTTTGAAAATGGGTTGGGGAACCAGTTTTTGATTTATGACGGCGTCAGTTTGTTCGTCTAAGCGTTTATCGGTTTGCCGATTGACCTTTAGTATTTATTGGTAGAGAAGAGAATAAATGACACAACTGTTGCGCAAACTTAATGTCCATAGTGGGGAAGAGCGGTTAATAACGCTGCTTTTTTTGCACTCCTTTTTTAATGGAGGGGCGATGGTGTTTGGCTTCACCGCGTCTAGTGCGCTGTTTTTGGAGGCGTTTGGCTCTGAGAATTTGGCGTATGCGTATATTGGGCGTGCGTTTATTATTGCGGTTACGGGGCTGGTAATTTATTGGCTGCAGCCAAAGATATCGCAAAATTTGTTTGTTATGGGTAGCTTGGCGATTTTGTTGGTAACGGCCGTTTTGCTCTGGCTCGGTCTAATCACCACATCACTCTCCCTCCTTAGCATCCTCCTCTTCATTTGGTTTCGCCAAGCCTATTTACTAACAAACTTCACCTTCTGGCGACTCGCTGGCAGGCTAATGACACTGCAGCAGGCAAAACGCCTTTTTGGCCTCATTGGCTCTGGCGAACTCGTTGTTCGCGTCATTGGCTACGCGCTGGTGCCATTTATCGTGGCCGTCATTGGCACGCGCAACATGATGTTGTTGACGGCTATTTGTCTCGGTGCAAGCTTAGGCGTTCTCATCATGCTGTTGCGTTACGTGGGTGAGCAGGATGAAGAACCCGTTGCGCAACAGGCTGAGGCCACACAAAGGAAACAGCCAGACACAAAGCTGTACACACAGTTAATTGGGCTGTTAACGGCCGTTGGCGTGATCGTCTATATCTTTGTCGATTTCGGCTTCTACCAACAGCTCGGCTTACGTTACCAAGACGCCGATTCCCTCTCCCGCTTTATTGCTTACAGCCACTTAGTCATCTATGCACTCAGCATAGTTTCGCGAACATTGTTTGGCCCGTGGGTCGTGCGTCGCTTTGGGGTGCGTGAAGGGTTGCTCATTTTGCCGCTGACCGTCGCCATAGCTATTGTCTTCGTCATTTTGTTAGACACGATTATGGGATTAACAACGTTTGTGCTTGCAATTGTTGTGCTTGTAAAAGTGATGGACGAAACATTTCGCATGGGCAACGCGCCAATTGCGCTTCTCTTATATCAGCCCTTGTCGAAACAGGTGCGCGGACAGGCACAGGCGCAGAACGATATTATTATTATTCCGATTGCGTCAGCTATTGGGGGTGGATTGTTATTGTTGCTGAGGGGCTTGCAGATGAGCGAAACGGCCGTTTGGACAATTCCCGTATTCTTCTACATCATCGGCTGGATAGCGCTAACAGCTCTTGTCGCCTACTACTACCGCCAAACCCTGCGCAACGCCCTGTCACAGCGCCTATTCAACGACAACCTGCTCACCATCGACCACCAAAGTTTGCATATCCTGTTCGATAAGCTCAAGAGCAAATACAGTGGCGAAGTTGTTTATGCGCTTGACCTTCTAGGCAAGTGGGGAACGCGAGAGCAACAGAAGCAAATCGTACCGCTCCTCAGCCACCCAGATCCATTGGTGAAAGGCCAAGTGTTGAATCAAATCATACTGCATGAATTGGACGATGCGCTGCCAACAATCATGCAGCAATTGCCCAGTTTTCATGATGAGCGCGTGCAGGCGAGCGCAGTCGAAGCAATTTGTAAGTTGGGCGATTATGCAGACGTGCAGGCGATTCAAACACGCTTCAGCATGCCATCCTTTGCCATTCAGCGCGGCATGTTAATTGGCTTATTAAACAATGACCAACTGCATGAGGATAGCGAGCATCAGCTCTTTGCATTGCAAAAAAGTGTGCATTCAGATGATCGACAACTTGCGGCAGAAGCTATTGGCGCAACGGCGTTTGCTGAGTATTCTGGCTTGCTCTTGCCGCTGCTTCAAGATAAATCGATTGCTGTGCGCCAAGCGGCTGTTGTGGCTGCGGGGAAGTTGGATCACTCTATTTTATGGCCTTGTATTATTGATGCCGTTTCTGATGAGCAAACAGAGCCAATGGCTTTGCAGGCGTTAGCTCAAATTGGGCCAGCCGCGTTGCCGCTTATCGAACGCGCCCTAAATGGGTTGCCGCGAAGAGTGGCTCATCGTCTCTTACAGGTCGTTGGACAAATTGGTGGAGAAAAGGCACAGACGTTATTGTTAGCACAGCTTTCTGTTGCCGATGTGTCGCAAAATGAAGCGGGTATTTCGGCACTGAGACAGATTGGCTTTGTTGCCAAAAATCAAGAAGACATATCATTTATCAATAAGCAAATTCAGGCTGAAATGACTTATGTGATGAAGCTGTGGGGATTTCTGAGAGATTTCTCTATTGGCGATGATGAGGCAGCACTTGGCCCTTTGAAGTCGGCGATCCTGACTGAGATTGTGCAGGTGCGAGCGCGTATTTTCAAGCTGCTGGCGCTTCGGTTTGATCCCAAGCGTGTGCAGCGGATTGAGTATAATTTGTCGTTGCAAAACCCTGAGCGTCAGGCGTATGCGCTGGAGTTGATGGATATTTTATTGCCACGTGACTTGCATGCGTTTGTGTCACCTTTGTTGGCTATGTCGCCGATGAGTTTGCAACAAGGGTCTGTCGCGTTGTTGCGGCTACAGGGGTTGAATCGGCCGTTTCCCCAACCCCAACTCTCTGTCACACAGCGGTTGACGGCGTTGGTTGATCCACAGAAACGGGATGTCTCTCTGCCAGATTGGCTGGTCGCGTGTGGGGTGTATGCAATCGGCCGATTACGCCTCACCGAGCTCACCCACCAAATAAAACAGCACACCACGCACATCTCCCATCCATATATTCAAACCCAAGCACAGTGGGCATTTGACCAGCTGCACACGCCCGACCTAGAAACCACCACGATATCCCTCGTCGAGCGCGTAGGGTTTCTAAAACAAGCCGATTTCTTTTCTGCCATACCAGATGCACAAATCGCCAACATTGCCAGCCTAATGGAAGAAATTATCTTGCCGCCCAACCAAATCCTGTTCAAAAAAGGAGAAGCGGGCGACATGATGTATTTTGTCATTTCAGGTCAAGTAAAAGCGCATGATGGGTCAGTTGTATACAACAAAATTGATGAAGGAAGCATTGTTGGCGAAATGTCCGCACTCGATCCTGCGCCGCGCAGCGCAACCATTACCGCCGTTACAAAAACGCAATTGCTTGGCTTAGGGAAACCCAATTTACAAAACATTTTGCGCACGCAGCCACAGATAGGGAAAGCCATCATTTCTGTTTTGACCCGTCGCCTGCGCCAACGCGTACAAGACGTCAACCAGCTTCGCAAACAAATGAATGTAGAAGACACACTTATCACAGACGGCGATAGAAGAGAAACTTATGACCATACTGTGGCGTAAATTAAATGTTCATGCAGGCGAAGAACGCATCGTCTTGCTCTTGTTTTTGCACTCACTCTTTATTGGTGGCATGCATGTCTTTGGTTATACGGCCGCTTGGGCGTTATTTTTAGATGTGTATGGGGCAGAGGCGTTGCCTTATGCCTACATCATCCGCGCCTTGTTAGTTGGCTTAACAGGTTATTTCCTCTCCCGTATTGAATCGAAAGTGTCCATGAAGCTGATGACCTCAGGCACGCTGATCTTTTTGTTAGTGGCTGCGGTTTTGCTCTGGCTTGGACTAACCTATACGGCCTTACCGATCATTGCTTTTCTCGTTTTATTGTGGAACCGAGAATGTTTTATTTTGGTCAACTTCACGTTTTGGCGCTTGGCTGGCAGCCTGATGACCATTCAGCAGGCCAAGCGATTGTTTGGCGTTGTTGGGTCGGGAGAAATTATTACGCGCGTTATCGGCTATGCGCTGATTCCGTTTATTATTACGGCAGTAGGCACGCGCAATTTGATGATTTTGGCGGCCATTAGTATTGGTATCAGCCTTATTTTTCTCTTCGCGCTATTTCGCCAACTTCCCCAAGATGAGGGTCGACCTGCGCGCGAGGACTTGTTTGATGAGATGCCGCTACAAAAGGCGGACACGCGCAGCTATCGTCGTGTCATTGCCTTTTTAACGGTTATCGTCGGCACAGTTTATATTTTAATAGATTTTGGTGCGAACGAGCAGTTTGGCCTGCAGGTGCAAGATGCCGATTCATTGTCACGTTTAATGGCGATTGTGTATTTTGTGGTTTATGTGGCAGGGTTGATTACGCGCACGATAATTGCGCCGTGGGTGTTAAAGCGATTTAGCGTGCGCACGGGCTTATTGATTTTGCCTGTTTTAACGGTTCTTCTTTTAGCGATGACGATTCTTGCTGACAATATGTTTGGGCTAGCGGGGGCAATCTTTATGATTGTGATTGTTACTAAAATTTTGGATGAGGCATTTCGCATGTCGCATGCCACAACGGCTCTGTTGCTTTATCAGCCATTGGCGAAATCTGAGCGGGGGGTGGTGCAAGCTCAGAATGATGTGATTTTGAATCCGTTGGCGACGATTATTGCGGGTGTGTTCTTGCTGATTGTGCGTCAATTGGGGCTGACGGGAACGGCCGTTTGGACCCTCCCCTCTCTTCTACTAACCATTGGCTGGATCATCTTAACCCTCTCCGTCGCGGCCTACTACCGCACAACTCTGCGCGATGCCTTGACGGGTCGTCTGTTTAATGACAATGCGCTAACCATCGATCAGGCTGGTTTGAGTATTATCTTGGAGAAACTCGATAGTACCCACACGGGCGAGGTTGTCCATGCGTTAGAACTGTTGGAAAAATGGGGAACGCCCGCCCAGCAGACAGAAATATTACGCTTGCTCAATCATCCTGAGCCACTCATTAAACAGCAGGTTATGAAACAGGCCGCGCGATTAAATATGCAAGCTGCTTTGCCAGAAATTGCCCAACGGTTGGAAACGTATAGTAATGAGTCGGTGATTGCCAGTGCGGTAGAGGCTATGTGTACATTGGGTGATGAGGATTCGTTCAATGCGGTTCAGCAGTATGTGTCGTTTCCTTCTTCGGAAATTGGCAGGAGCGCGTTGGTTGGTTTGATGCGCAATGAGGGACAGCGAAAAACGGCCGTTAAGACACTCAGACTATTACAACAAAGTGATGCGCCGTCTGAGCGACAGCTTGTGGCGGACGTGTTGCGCGAGGCTGGCAAGGAGTCGGAATTCGAACTATTGTTGCCGTTGTTTGGGGACGAAGCGGTTGAGGTGAGACAATCGGCCGTTTCCGTCGCAGGCAAACTAAAACACCAAGCTTTATGGCCTCACGTTGTGCGCAGCCTCGACGATCCTGCGCTCCGTCCAATCGCCCTACGCGCCCTAGAAGAAGGGGACGTTGACGCGATGCCGACCATCGAAGCCGCCTTGAACGTTGTGCCAGATGATGTTGCCGTTGGCCTGCTGCAAACTGTTGGACAAATTGGCGACAGTCGTGCCAGAGTGCTGCTCATGTCACGCCTCTCCGAGAAAAACCCAGCCTTGCGACACGCCACATTTAGTGCGCTATTACGCGCTGGCTTTTTGGCCGATAGCGACAGTGCAAAGGGGCAAGTGCGCGAGCAAATAAACGTTGAGATGGCGCATGTTGTCGCGCTATTAGATGTGCTAAATGATGTTAGTGACGCAGGTCATGAGGATGCGGTTGCGCCATTACAGTCTGCAATTTTGACCGCCGTAAAACAGTCGCGCCAGCAGACCTTTACCCTATTATCGTTGCTTTATCCGCGTGAAGATGTGGCGAGCATTGCCCACAATTTGTCTTTGCCGTCGCTTGAGAAGCAGGCGTATGCGTTAGAGGTGATGGACATTTTGTTGCCGCGCGATTTGCATAGTTTGGTCACGCCACTGCTGTCTGTGCCAGAAAATATGTTGGGGGATGTGGCGCATATGTTGACGGTATTTCTGCGCATTAGCAATGGGGCTCAGCAATCTGAGCTGCCGTTGGTTGCTCGCTTGCAGTTGCTTGTGGAGCCAAATGAGTTGCCAAGTTGGTTGGCGACGTGTGCGCTGTATGCAATCGGCCGATTACGTCTCATCCAATTCAGCCCACAGGTAGAACAAGTCGCTCGCTCGGATGATTCATTTAGGGTAACCCAAGCTAATTGGACGTTGCGCCAGCTTGCTGAACCTGACAAAGAACAACCTGAAATTTCACTTGTTGAACAAGTTTACGTGCTCAAAAACAACCCTCTATTCGCCAATATAGCGGACGATTTGTTAGCCAAAATAGCGTCTATATTATCAGAAAGAACATTGGTCGCAGACGAATCTTTATTTGAGAAAGGCACATTTGGCAATGATATGTGTTTTGTGGTTTCTGGAAAGCTCAAGGCTCATGACGGGCAGCTACTTTACAATTATATTCGTGAAAAAGAAGTGGTTGGCGAAATGTCTGCCCTTGATCCTGCGCCGCGTAGCGCAAGCGTGACCGCCGTTGAGCCTACTCGTTTGCTCATTTTAGGTCAGCCGTCGCTTGATCAGATTATGGGCGCACACCCTGAGATTGGACGGGGGATAACGGCCGTTCTTTCCCGCCGTCTGCGCAACCGCGTGCAAGACCTCGGCGCACTCCAATATCAGATAGGCCAAGAGGACACGATACTCGTCGAACGATAAATTTTATTTCACGATTTATTTATAGCTCATATATTTCCAATTAGGTATTCTGTAACACTACTAATGTAATATTCATTACATTAGTATGACTTGGAGAAGTATATGAAAAATACAGATATATTAACCTTTCGGGATGACCATATCTCGTTAGACGAAGTACGGCGTAATGGTGTTGTTGGTGGATTAATAGGTGGGCTTATTGGCGCAATAGCCATTGTGCTTTCGTTTATTCTACTGTCTATTTTCCAACCAATGCGCCGTTCTCTTGCAGACCAAGCACTCAATTTGTCCTCCCAGAGTTCTTCCATTCAAACAATTATTGATACAAATCAACTGCAACTCTTAAACTTGAATATGCCGACTAATGACGCCAAGATTGGGTTAGGTCAGGCGTTGTTTTTTGATAAAGAATTAAGCGGCAACCGTGATATCTCTTGTGCGACGTGCCACCATCCGCTTACGCATTCGGGGGACGGCATGTCGTTGCCTCATGGGGCGGGTGGAGAAGGTATCGGCCGTTCGCGCACCCTGCGCACAGGCGCAGAACTCATTCCCCGCAATGCCCCAGAAATTTTTAACCGTGGCGCACTCGAATGGGAAACCATGTTCTGGGATGGACGGGTTGCCACAAAGCCATACGAAAGCGGCGCATTCCATTCGCCAGCGGCCGATAGTTTGCCAGATGGACTTGATAGCCCACTTGCTGCTCAGGCAATGTTTCCCGTCACCAGTCGCGATGAAATGCGCGGGCAGGAAGGAGACATCGGCACAACAGGGTTGCCCAACGAATTGGGCAATATTGAAGATGGGAACAACGTCGCCATTTGGGCAAGCATAATGGCGCGTTTAGTTGCTATTCCAGAGTATGTCACCTTGTTTAACGATGTTTATCCAGATGTGTCGACCGACGAATTAGGGTTTCAACATGCGGCCAATGCTATTGCGGCATTTGAAATTGCAGGGTTTAGTTATGATGATAGCCCGTGGGATCGTTATTTGGCAGGCGACGACATGATTTTGTCAGAGGCTGCAATGGTTGGTGCTGAACTGTTCTATGGGGACGCAAACTGTGTTCAATGTCATAGCGGCAATTTGTTCACCGATCAGCAATATCACAATATCGGCGTGCCCGCATTTGGCCCAGGAAAGGGCGGTGACATTGATCAAGGCCGTTTCTTGGAAACGGATGAGGCTGCCGATAAGTTTGCTTTTCGTACACCGCCGTTGCGCAATGTTCAGCTCACTGGCCCGTTCATGCATAATGGGGCGTATGTGGATTTGGAAACGGCCGTTCGCCATCATTTAAACGCAGAAACCATGTTGCGTGACTATGATGTCAGCGACCTGCACAGCAATATTCATGAAACATACGAAGACTCAGACGTGATTGAAGATCGCATCGTAGAAACGTTGTCTCCTTTTATAGTTGACGCGCCAGAATTATCCGACGAAGACGTCAGCTATCTTATGGCCTTCCTCCACTCCTTGACTTCCCCCTCAGCCACCGACCTCGGGCATCTTGTGCCTGAAACTGTGCCGAGTGGGTTGCCTGTATCGGATTAGAAGTGGACAGTAGGCAGTGAACAGTAGAAAGTTAAAAGAGGCTCATTTTGAGCCTCTTTTTTGATCATATTAAAGCATTATTTTGGATCGAGAAAACTCAAATTTTAGAGAAATCAATAAAGCCAATTTTGTTGGAGACTATGACCATCGCTACTAGAATCTAGACTTGTGTTTAAAATTAAGAATCTTAGGATGAGGATTTCTGATGACAGACTTTGAAAAAACTGACATGAATCGCGTAAAGCGTATGCCAAAGCGTGGTCAATATGACAAGAAAACGGTATATGAAATTGTAGATGCAGGGCTCATCTGTCATTTAGGCTTTGTGCAGGCGGGCAGACCGTTTGTGATTCCGACGATTCATGCGCGTGTTGGCGACTCAATTATTTTGCATGGCGCCTCAACCAGCAGAATGATGAAACATTCTGGCAACAAGGTGCATCCGCTGTGTGTAACGGTGACCCATTTGGATGGGCTGGTGTTTGCGCGGGCAGCGATGAATAATTCGATGAACTATCGGTCGGCAGTGTTGTTTGGAAACGGCCGATTACTCGAAGGCGACGAAAAAATGGAAGCCGCTTATGCCTTCACCGAAAAACTTATGCCTGGCCGTTGGGACGACTCTCGTCCCCCAAGCGAAAACGAGATGAAAGCAACAAGCATCGTAGCGATGGACATTGATATGGCCTCCGCAAAAATTCGTGCAGGCGGCCCTGTTGACAACGAAGCAGACTACGACTTGCCTTATTGGTCAGGCGTTCTCCCACTGACGCCACAATTCGGCACACCCATCAACGACGAGCGGTTGCCCGACGGTATTCCTGTTCCTGATTACGTGACCAATCTAAAGCCTTAACCGTCTAACCCAGTATGCTTACTATTGCAGACGCGCTCGCGCTTCCCGCATTTATCGATGCGAAATTAATTGCAGGCAAGAAAGGATTAGACAACGTTGTCCTCTCGGCGCACGTTGTAGATATTCCTAAAGCTCGCTTTGAATATGATCGCCAAGGCGTGCTCCTGTTGACGACGGGCTACGGTATTCTTGATAACCCTGATTCACAGGCAACCCTAATTCCGCGTTTGGTAGAGCTAGGATTTGCAGGCATGGTTTTAGCTACAGGAGATCTGTTTGCCCACGCGCCAAAGCTATTGGTTGAACAAGCCAATAAGCATCGGTTCCCACTCATTGAAACGCCCCCAGATGTTCATTTCATTAATTTGACCGAGGCTATTTTTGAGCAGATTATTAATGAGCAGTATGCGCTTTTGCAGGAGTCGGTGAGCATCAATGAGGCATTGACGCAGGTGGTTTTAAAGGGTGGCGATTTGAATGATTTGGCTGTGACGTTGGCGGGCTTGCTTAAGCGGTCGGTGTCGATTGAGTCAATGTCGTTTCATGTGTTGGCAACGGCCGATGTGGGCAGCACTGATGAGGCGCGGAAAGCAAGCATTAGCGCAACCCGAACCCCCGCCCAAATTATCTCCAAGCTCAAAGAAAAGAACGTATACACGCAAATTCGTGAAGGCATGAAAACGGTGCGAGTTGCACCGATGCCCGAGATTGGATTGACGATGGAGCGAGTCGTTGCGCCGATTGTGGTGAACAGACAGACGCACGGTTATTTTTGGATTATTGCGGGCAAGAAGCCGCTCACGCCACTTGATGAGGTTGCCATTCAGCAGGGGGCAACGGTGGCGGCGTTGATTTTGTTTAAGGAGTTGGCGGTGCAGCAAGCGGCCGATTCGCAGCGCGGCGATTTGCTAGAGAGACTGCTTCAGGCCGATAACGATAAGGCGCGGATTCAGACGCTGGCGCGGCAGTCGGGGGTGACGTTGGATGAGTTAAGACAGGTGTTTGTGTTGGATAGTGTGGATAAGTCGGAATCGGCCGTTATCGCCCTCCAACAAGATATTCGCCGCTGGTTCGCCACCGAACGCCTGCACGGCCTCTTCTCATGGCGCGATCCACACTTTGTTCTGCTCCTGCCCATCGAGTCAGAAAAGCAGACAGAACCCTTAGCCGAACGGCTTTTGCAGTCGTTGGATGTTGCGTCGCTGGGGTTGATGTTGGGAATCGGCCGATTTTATCCCCCCCATAGCAAAGACCCCATCGCCATCAAAAAAAGCTACGCCGAAGCCTCCGAAGCCGTCACCATCTCCCGCAAACTCAACAGCACCCAGCACATCGTCAACTTCAACAATCTCGACATGCACCACTGGCTCTACCACATGCCCCCCGAACAGCGCACAGGCAACCGCTACTGGGAACACATACAAACCATCGTTGCCCAAGACAGCGCCCAAAAAACCGACTTGCTCGACTCCCTCGACGCCTACCTCGCCCACGGCGGCTCCCTCGTCAACGCCGCGCAAGCCCTCTACATTCACCGCAACACCCTCCTCAACCGCATCGCCCGCATCGAACAACTCTGCGACATAAACCTCCGCGAACCCCTCGTCCAAACCAACATGCAGCTCGCCCTCGCCATGTACCGTCTCGGCAACTAAAGAAACTGAAAACTTAGTTTCTGTTCGACCCCTCATTCGTCTATCCATATAACCCTTGACTAATGACTCAATTTCACGCTTTATTGATTGAAGACGGCGATAGGAAAGAAGTACCATGCCACTAGTACTGGTAACAGAAAGGATATAAGAGTAATTAAATACTCTTTTTCTAAACACAATTTCTAAAAAGAAATCTGTCACCTGCAACATTAACTTACAACACTTAATGAGGAACAGACATATGCTTTTGACTTTCAAAAAACAAACTATATATATAGTTTTATTATTGAGCCAGCTATTTTTTCACAGCAATAATGTAACATTAGTAAGTGCGGATGCAGGTTGTGAGTGCAGCACAGCCACATATACAAATACAGTCCCACAAAACGCTAGCGGACAGCGTAATATCGATAGCGGAGAATTACTCTGTATTACGGGAACAACTAACTTTACAGAGAACATCGCTAGACTTGAAGGCGAAATTTGCGTTGAACCAACTGCAACTTATGAAGTAAATCAAAACTTCCAGTATTATTCAGGCACCATTACAAATTACGGGTCAACAACATTTAACACATCTACTAATATGTCAGATTCAGCCATTCTGACAAACTACGGAAAAATAAATGCTACGCAAAATGCCTCATTCAATATCAACGGCAATGCGCTTATTGATAACAAAGAGGACGCAAATTTTGTACTTGATGCAGGGTTAACGCTTGGCGACACCGCAACTATCCAAAATGCAGGCTCGTTCACAATGACGAGTCACGTCAATATTCACTCTACGGCCAACATTAACAACAGCGGATTGATTAGTGCTAAAGATAACGTTGCGCTAACAGGCAATATTACCAACACGGGTGAGTTCTATATGCTTGGCACGCTAAATATTAATAATGGGGCCAACCTCACCAACAGCTGTCGACTGATCTCTTCA
>JAYJMJ010270425.1:0-12976 GCA_036873875.1 Laminaria ephemera | reverse complement strand
TGACCCACCCTAACCCTAACCCTAACCCATACAAAATAAAGGCCGAAAAACGTGCCGCGACGTGCCATGGGGCAAAATCACTGCCAGCTGGCCTCAGGGCAGCACCCAAACTGGGTTCCAAATGCAACTACTATAGGGTTGGAGCATTGCTGCCTGATCTGTCCTCTACTTACGATGTCTACGACGGCGGTCTCCATACCCACACCATCTCCTCCATAACCCCCAAGGATACCCAAAACAAAAGACAGAAAGGCAAAGCAGAAGGAAAAAAAAGGGGGGAAAAGAAAGGGACAAAAGGGATGAAAGGGAAAACCGGTTCGGCGAAAGCCAGCATACCGGTGGTGGTAGTACCGCAGTATCGGCCGGCACTGCCCCCCCGAGGGGATAGGAGTAGGCAATCCAAAACAAAAACAAGACAAACACAAAAGCAAAAGACGAGGTAGTCGCCGATGTTTGAAGGTACGAAGACAGGTTCTACCTGCTAGTCGGCCTGGTGCCTTGCTACCCTGTCTGCCGTCTCCTTCCTTCCTTCAGCCACGGTTTCCCTACTTCTCACCCCCCACCCCCCCCCCCGTCTTTGGGGGCTGGGCTTTGGGCGCCACGCGTTCGGGCTGCGCGACGCTCCGAGCTCTTTTTCGCGTCCGCTACGTAGCACCTGGCCATAAACCGTTCGGCTGCTTCGAGGACACCCCGGCACCACTTGCCTGCCTTCTTTGCTGCATGGATCCACAGTACGGTATGATATGTTATTCGGAGACTGAAATTTAGATTGAATTGTTGTGCGCAAACTAACAGTTCGGGATTTTCATAGAATAACCTTGGCAAGAATCCGAAATGCTGCAGAGACTCAAAATAACAGTGCCGTCAACCCATTTAAAATTGCAACGGCGACTACGGATACTAATTACTTGCAATTAGTGGGGTATAATCTTGGCGGCAATTCAAGGGCTAAGAACGACTCGTACATACCATGGAATTGCCAAATCAAATATATATAATAGTCATTGTCGACAAGAGGCTATAAGCATGATTCGGATGGTGTTATTTAATTGTACGGTGATTTATTCATGTTTATCCCTCCAGTTGTGGTTGAATTTACGTTTCTGGTCTGCGCGGTTGTCTGCCCAAGAATCGCCCGCACACCAATCTGACAGAGGAACACACTCAGCGCACACCGTCAGCGCAAGCCAGCAGCCAGTGGGCTGCTGTTCACCAACGGCCGCGAAGCAGAATGCCAGGACGTGACAATATGTAGGACAAATCTCCGTGCAATGGCGCATGACAGACGCCCCGGCAATATTAAGATCTCTAGGCCTTGTTCGACTAATAAATACCAGGTACATAAAGGAAAAACTCAGTCAATAGTGGCATGTCTCCCCTGCCTACAAATAGAGAAGAGAACGAGATGCAACTACCGTACGTATACACGTATATCTCGGTCATGACGAACCCTGGCCAAACCTCGGCACAAGAGTTCGAAAGGCATGCAGACCTGTCCGCACAATCCGAGTATGATACAAACTGCAACTACGTAGGTTTACAAAACCCGCGGGTCAGCATTCCCTACGCGTATCTGTTGCAAGTAACGTTCTAGCGAACACCCTCTAAAGACCAAATCTCACCGACAGGTCGCACGGCGAGGCCCTCCAAAAACAGCTCACGTATAAAAACAAACTCACACCGCTGCCACGACTTGGTACAAGCAGCCGACAATTGATTATGCTAGCACAGCATCTGTTGCTACCAGGTCGACCTTGATGCCCTCCAACTCGTACGTATGGAGAGGAGTCTTGTGTGACCGGCAAAAAGGCCTTCTCTTCGCCTTCGGGCGATATCAGATGCATTTCGTCGAGGCTCGCCGTCTGCTTTCGCTATCCTTGATCCTGCTATTGAAATGAAAGGTTCCTGAAATCGGCGATTGTTTTATTCCTCGGATCCCTTGAGGTGAAGAGTACTACCGAACAGGGAGACGCCTCCAAACGAAACCTCCGTTGTCTTTGGGACCGGTCCTGCCGCGCGGAGATTTGGTTAGGGTACGAACGCGTTACGGTTTGATAAATCGTTGGGATTACAGGCGGAAGAAATTGTTCGGCTGGTAGCTTCCTCTGTAGTTCAGACTATATACCACAAACCACTTAACTTGTGAATCGATCGCACTATCATGCGCTGGCGTCTTGCCGAGACGAACACGAAAACAGACCTGGACGTTGCCAACCAATACCCAGCCGCTCTTTGAAGCATCGGCTTGCGTGGATGCCTGCATGTTTGAAGCAATCGTGGCAAATAAGTATTGCACATGAGCTACAAGTACCGCTGTCTGAGAGTCAGCTATGCATCCAAGTGCGACGATGCCATGACCATGACAGCTCCTCTTCGTTTAACAACACGCCAACCGTAGCAGAAGCGTGGTGTTTTCTGAACAAAAAGCGTCTAGCAGTCGCTAGCAAGTTGATCTGCAAGGTGCCGACTTGTCGATGTTGCTGTGTACGCGGGCTGAGTTGGTGTGCTGGGGGAGGGGGGACACGTGCTACGATACAGGTGCACCCTTTTTTTTCTGAGGCTCCCGACTTGAGGAGCTCTGAACCTCACCCACAGACTAATTTTTAGCAAACTGAACGTGCCACCCGATGACCAAACCCATGGCTTAGGTATACAAACAATTCAGATATAAAAAAACAGAACGACTTTCCGACGATTTTGGGTTAAGGAGCGCCGTCATTCAGAAACACAAATTCCAAAAAGGGCTACCTCCATCGTAGCACGCGTCGGGGGGGGGCTGCTACACACAACAAAGTGGAAATATTTGAATGCACGATTTGAGTTTTTATGGATACCACGATTCGTGCTGCATGTTGTCGTTCAATGTTTGTTTGCGACGCAGGTCTCGTCAACAGTACTGCGGCGGTGGTAAAGCATGTTGTTGCACATTGCAGGTATGAAGTATCGCTTCCTCCATATAATGCGAAATCTCTAGCCGTAGCTGGCTTAGGTCCAAGCTGTATGGACGTGATGTCGATGGATTTCTTCTCGCAGTACTAATCGTATCGAAGAGGCTGATGCTCACCGGCGAGACAGAGTGCAAGGGTCTTGACAAACAGCTCGCGCCAATTGCCATCAAAGACGTCTTCGTTAACTGTATAGCAGCAGCCGATCATTGCTCGCGCGAGAAAGAGGTCCGTTGCGGCCAGGTCGACCCTGATGTCCTCTGACTCGCGTGGGGAGACGTGGTCCGTGAGAGTCAATGGAACCTTTTATCCCCCGCCTGGTAAAGGAAAAACCAGGAAAATGTTCACCTTCTCATTTACCCATCCTTGCCCTTTCCAGCTATCTCAACCCTTCCCGCAACTGGTGCTATTCTACGGCCTCCGATTCCCCTTTCACGTGAACGGTTCCAGGGTATACCGAGACATCGCCAAACGAAGCCTCCATTTTGGCTTGGGGGCGGGTTCTGAAGCGCACCGATCGGTTGAGGGGGAAAATACAAACGGGTTTAGATGTCTTGATTCTCGTAAAGGAGGATGAAACTGTTCGGCCGCCTGATAGTCTTGTAGTGTTGATTTCCTCCCCCGAACACGCTTGGTATAAACATGGAAAGCAAAGACAAACGACAGCATTCAATCTCGCGTCTAACACAAAATTATTCAAATTTGAGAGGGATAAAGTGCAATAGGGATCATCCATGAACCGAAGTGGCCATACTCGCTGCCCAAACGATTCAAGATGGTTTGAAGGGAGCTAGTCTCGTTGCTTTGTTGGCGGTAGACTCATTGGCCAATGGGGCTTGTCTCAAGGGCCTCCTGCTAAAAACAAATGACGGGATAAAGACAATAGATCGATTGCCATATGTACAACGTTAGACTGTGGACCCAGGAACAAAGTGTCGATCAAGTGTCAACCGAAGCTACAGCCCGCCGTGGACAACAATGGAGGCTCAAGCATCACCGCCACGTTAAGGGATGTCCGTTCTGTCACTAGAAGAGGTCGCCGAATGATGGCGCCCAAACAATCATGGGTTCCTCTAACGTACCAAACTCAGAACTCCGGTTAGGTGAGAGACCGGCTGGGGAGGCACCTCACATCGGGGGTTCACGAGATCAGCACAAATACATGCGGACCGATGGCGCTGTTCTCACATTATTATCTATTTCTTTTTATGCTCATTTTGTATGTCCCTAGGGGTATGGAGACGATGACGGTGGTACGGGCACCGCTGTCATCGGATTAGTACCGGTAAGCAGGTGACAGACCCTCCGGCAAATCGTCCTGCTTCAAGTGTTCCCACAGTAGTTGCATTCGGAACCCAGTCTGGGTGCTATGCCGACACCGTTTGGTTGTGCTCTGCATTGTGTCTACCTCTTGGTGTTATTTTGACTTGCATGGTTTCACTCAATTTTGGTGATGTGCATACCGCTTCCCGCTGTCCTTGCGTTCCCATCTATTTCTGTTTCTGCTAACCTTCTAGCTATTTTTCAATCCTTCCGAGTTTTTGTTCTGCGTAGTTATATTTCTCTCATTCAAGGTGTGTCGTTTTCTGGCCGGTGTATGTTCCGCCTTTCATATCGACTACGTTTGGCGTTGTATGGCCACATCCCTGGCGTTGTATGGCCACATCCCCTAACTACATCTGCGATGTGTTTCTCCGTCTCGGAGGTTGTCACGGCAAAGCTTGTGTCTGTCTAGTATTTTGTATCGGTGCGTGCATTGGGTGCGCCGGATGTCGCCGGAAAAATTCGCGTAATGTGCAAAACACACCCACACACCAACCTACGCGGGGAGAACACGTTTATTGGTATCCGGCAAGGCGGAAACAGCAATTAATGCCGTAGAACGCTTTAATTCTGTGTAACCCTTATAACCGCCCCTTATGTTATTTAGAAACAATTTATTGGGATACGCATTGCTACACATCAAGCGCTATATATACAACAACAGCATACTATTTCCGATATGAACCGTACTCTATAGCATAACAGCTCCTATCTAAACCACAACGTTATATATTACTATATTTAGTTTCTATATGCAACCAAGGCTACGATACGGAGAGTACCTCCACTTTGCTATCAAGTGTACGCCATTCTCGCGATTGAGGCTGTACGTCGCTCAAAGGCGAACGTTAAAGTATTTTGTTGGCGCAGCGTAGCAACCAAGACAACCCTTGGTGGCGGTGCAAATTCTGAAATCCAATTTCACGAAGCTCAACATCGTAGCAATTGGGTCGCCTTAGAAGTGACCCGTCTACCGTTGTCTTGATCTGAGCTTTGAAGTAATGGCATGGCAGGCTCGGTCGCGGCGACGGCGGCGGCAGGGGGGCGAATAGGTACGGTGGTGACCGGATGCGCGGGATAGGCGGACCTCTCGCTTGGGGACAAGGGAATCCGAGGCCGTCGAGGGCGCTGGGTAGGAGGGGCCGGTTGGCAGGACTATGTTTGCGTAGGGTCCGAGGAGGCGTGATCGAAGTCAGTCTTGGGGGAACTAGCAGCGGCAGCTTGGTGTTCTTGTCGAAATAAATTGCGACGGGACAAGATAACGCGGGCGCGCCTGAAAAAGATGAAGACGGCAGAGGCGGAGCCGGAGGCACATCCGGATTTGGAGAACGGCCTGCTCACCGACAAGCAAGACTGCCTGAGACTGATCAGGGGATACCTGATAACCGAAATCCGCGACAAGGGAAGTCAGGAGACTGGAACTCTAGCGCGACCGTAGCGGTGACGGTGTCGTCATCAGATAGATATGGTAGGATAGTTGACGCGGTAGAAACATTGTCTGTACCGATGACGGCAGAACCGTTGTGGGCAGTACTGGCGGAAGGAGTCGTACCCAACGCCACAGTGGCCAACGCGGGGGCCTCGAGCAGAGCTGGCTTGGGGAGAACGTTATTCTGACACATGCCGACTGTAGCCGGGAGCTCAAGAGGCTGGGCGGGCTCGGGGGAAAACATATTGTTATGGCAGCCCGCAGAGCCAGGTGAGGTGAAACCGGGAGAGCAAAATCCGAAGCCGTGACCTCTTCGGCAGGTTGGGTGTTGACGGTAAACATATTGCTGGTACCTCGTGAAACGACGGAGGGGGTGGCACGAGCAACCAACTCTCCATGTTGGGGATCGAGGACGCCAATCCTCGTTGTTGACCCGTGTTCGTGATAATCGCGAAAGTCAGACGGGGAGAGTGGTAGCTCACGCAAGCTAACGCTGTGGCTGGAGGGCGCGAGCCCGCCCGAGGCTAGACTCAGGGTCGGAGGGCCATCCAGAAGGAGCCCCGTCAAGGCGTATGAGATGAATGCGCTGGTTGCCCGACGGAGGTAGACGACTGTGGCCGCTGTGGTCACTTTCTGACGCGGGTTTCGGTGGACGAGACAATAAATCAGAGTTACCGTTGGCACTGCCTTTGCGGTATTCCAGAGTGGAGTAATAGGTCGTCAGGAACTCAAGCCAACGCTGGACTCAGGGGAGGTTCTCTGCAACGTTGTTGAATGAAACTTTCCAGCGCCTTGTGGTCCAAAATATTGCGAAAGGTGGTATCCCACAAATATCCTCAGAGGCGTTTGTTACTCCAAACTGTGCAGCCTTCCTCGACATCGAGCGGGGTCCAGTGGCCCTCGTTGTCGAGGGTAGCGCGGCTGATATAAACAATGGGGCTAATAGAGGCGTCAGTATGTACTTGCTCGACGGTTGCTCCAAACCCATTGACGTTTGTGTCGGAGTAGAGGAGGAAATGGCGAGAATTATAGGCGACCGCACCCCCGTCCGGGAAGATTAGGACCGGCGGCGACGACAATTCCGCTAGAAGTTCTACCACGATTATTTACATGGCTGACGTAAAACGAAATTTCGCGCCCTGCCTCAGGAGGAAGGCGATAGGCCGGATCCGTTTTGTCGTGTTCTCAAGGAATTTCCTGTAGCAAGTCAGACAGCCCAAGAGGGAGGGGAACTGCTTGAGGTCGTCGGGCATCGGCACTTTCGTAAAGGTAGCAACCTTGCCGGCTTTCGGCTTGACGTCCGCAGGAGAAATGGTGTGGTCGAGGAAATCAGCGTCTGTTCCGTCGACTCTTGCTATTCAATGGCGAGAACGTGAGGTGGTGTTTGCGCAACTCCTTGAAAAATGCTCGAATGTCCCAACACGTGGGCAGCGGTGTCAGGGTCAAAGACGGTAACGTCATCGAGATAGGCACCGACCATGGCGAAGTCTTTGATGACGTCGTTAATGACCTTGACGACCCATCCAGGGACTGCGCTGCTTCCGTGTGGCATAACAAGCCACTCGAAGACACGCGTGGGTGTGCAAACCACCGTGACGGGTACTGTGTATTTATGAACCGTTATCTGATGGAACGATGAGACTAGGTCAAAACGATAAAAAGAAGGACGGCTGCTCAGCTTGTTCAGAACCTTATCAACGCGCGCGATGGAGAGATGGTCTATGTTGCTGATAATGTTATGCTCGTTAGTCTGATCTCGCCGGATTTCCTCGTCATAATGACCACTGGGGTTGCGTACGGCGAGGTCGAACGCTTGAGCAAAACAGCCTCGAGGTATTCGTGAAAAATAGTCTTATTGTTGGGTAACAATATGGTTCACGCGGTAGACGCGGGACTCAACCGGAGCCTTTTTAGGTGGCTGCTCTGTACCTCTTCCCCCCCCCTGGTATGTTATCATGGAAAAAAAAGAAGCAAATTGCGTGTAGTTGTGTGAGTTTTCCTCTCTGCTTACAACCGAGAGGAGACAACCACTAGGTGTGGGGTGCGGAGGGGGGGGGGTGCGTTGCGTAACCACTAATGTTCGTAACGCGTGCAACGTGATACGAATTAAACAGAAAAGCGAGAAAACTAATGTGATGCCTCGTAATGCCATTGACCGGCCACTTTCCCCGTTTCCGGAATAAGTACGGTGGTGGGAGGCGATACCTTTCCGCCGAGACTCAGGCGACACGCACCGCATGACGTGGGCTCGTACGTCCCGCCAGATACCCACATTTTGGACAGGATAGTACCCGAAATAAAGTAGGCACCATACGCGTAGGCGGCACGATGGGGAGAGGCTCTACGCTGCCACGCCGCCCTCCCCCCCTCTGTCATAATGTATCCGTCGATGTCCTTTCTCCTGTTTGGTATAGGCTGCTCGATAGAGAATAACTCACCCACACCGGCGTTACGTGGACGTGGACGGGGAAGCGGGAGGCGAACACTACACGGTACTACACATATGATCCCTGGCGCAGAAAATGTAGATATGTATGCATCCTGGTGTCGTCTGATCTATGATGCAAATACAGTAGGTACCTACCCATGTCCGGGCGCGCGATGGCTGTACCCTGCCGCCAACACCCAATCACCGCTTATAACTCGCTACCGGGGCAGACGTCACCGCGGAGAGACGGCGGACGGGGCGGGTCAAGGGTGGAGTCACCCTCGTTCTGCCTCGAATGTTTCCCTCGGAGAAGAATCGAAACAAGAGGAAAGCATACGTAAACACCTCCTTCTTTAATTGGGTTGGGCCCGTCTTGTTGGGCGCATATTGGCAAAAAACCGAAAACGAGACCCAACAAACAAAGCAAGACACAACATACATGACATTCTCTCCACTGGTTTGTGTCGATCGCATCGTGCCACCAGCTCGGAGAAACGTTGACGATTTTGACGCCAAAGAGGATAGACACCACCGCGCAGTCGCGGGTGCTCGAGGGTGGAGGTTCCCTCCTTGTATCTTAAATATTGCTTCCACGAACAAGTGCGTTGTCGGGCCCGAGTGAGGCCAATACATCAGCACAACCATACCGCAAAACCACTGCTCAGTTCCGTCTGAGCGACGCATTTCATGCGGGCCGCGGCTGCTGATGTTGCTAGATCCGCGTTAGCAACTGCGTTGTTGCGCTTTCCTACATCGACGCAGAGCTACGTTACTGTTCAGGTTTAGCGGAATCTCCGCACTGAAGACAGCTCTTTTGTGCTTTCCATTATTGACCCATTGTGCTGTTACAGTTCTTGTCACCTCTTATATGGCCAACTACATGAATTACCTCGGTGCCCCATTCTGCATATGACTGAAACGAGAGAGTCGCCTTGCGTGAGCATGTGACTACGAATCTGTCCAAAGGACGGTACGAAAGGATCAAAATAAAAAGAAAGAGAGCGAAACACAAACAAACAAACAGGCGTATTGATACGGGATGACGAAGCCGAGTATATCGTATGCAGTGCCTTGTGATGCCACTACCGTACTACTTCCCCTGTTTCCTAAATCAGTGTTGTGCGGGGGGATAATCCACCTGCTACGGGACACACCAACCCACAACGAGTGTCGTGGACTCGTTCGTCCCATCTGATAAGCACATTTGGGATACGACAACAACCAATCCAGTGGTAGCCATCACAATCGTTGATGTACGAGTGGAGGCACGACGCTGCCACGTCGCTTCACCCCGTCTTGTATATAATTTGTTTGGTTTTTTCCTGCAGAGAACATGTCACCATCGACGTTGCCGGGACGCAAGGGGACGGGGGGATATCCACCCTCCTCCCCCCCCCCCCTCCCGTTCCCTCACACTTGGAACGCGGTATTCACCCCCCCCCCAATCCCCCCACCCCCTTCCCCCGTCTGATTCCCTTTGGACACGCATCTGTTCGTGCGACGAGACGCCATCGGCAACTGGGAGTGGAGGGAGGGTACCGGTCTGGCGGGGCCCGCGGACGAAGACCGGTCGTAGGAGCAATGCGACAACCGGAGGGGGAAGGAATACGGCAACCACGCGTGTCGACGACGGAGTTCTCGCCGCGAGCCGAGGAACGCGCATACCGGATCTATTCGACGGAGGGGCGACGGGCCTGGTGACTGCTACGCGGGGCAGTGTGCAGCTGTTGGTTTAGGAACACTGCAAGGGCACCCGTCCTGCGAGCTAGAGACTGTTCAAGCAGCTAGCGAGGCAGGTAGACAGGCCCCGACAATTTCAGTTGCGAGGTCCTCTAGGCGCGCGTACGAGTCTAGTCGCCAGTCTTGGAGTACGGTTCACAGGTTAATGGGTTACCGGGCGTGTTTGAAGTCGAGCGATTCAGACAGCCCCAAGGCCTGGGCATTGATTGGGTCTGTCTTTGGGTGTCGCGCGCCAGGTAACCTGGCGGAATTTATATTTTTTGTACACATATCCATCGGAATGTAGGAGTTGAGCTACCGGTCACGAACCCCTTGGTTCAGTGTGCACACGACATGGGTGTTGGGGTGTGGGTGTGTGAGGGTGTGTGTCCGTGTGTGGGAGTGGGGGTGGTTGCGTGGACGTATGGGTGGGTATGTCTACGGTCCCACGTGAGGGCGAGAACTCCCCGCCGCGTTCGCCTACCGGTCTTCTTCGGTATGATTTTAACGGGGGGAACACCTCATCCCCCCATCGGGTCTGGAGGTGAAGGTGTTGTGGCTGGGTATTTATCTGAGTCATTGTCCGGTGGCACCATCGGGCAAGAGGTTTGCCGCCGATTCGGGGGTGGCGCACCCCGTGCATGATATGCTGCGGGGTGAGGTAGCGTTTTTCGCCAACGGTACACAGTTGGAATACATGCCATGGCAACGGGCCGACAAGGTGGATGCGCGTTTTGAGGGGCAGAAGGGTGACCAGGTACTGGTTGGAAGCGTACGCGTGCGGACACGCAACGAGGTTCGCGGTTTGAGGCCGTCCGCTAGGGCCGACGGCGGCGCCGTTCCCTCTATACATTGGGGTTGGATGTCATTCTTCTCTAGTCTTCCCGCCCACGCACCCCACTTCACGTATTGTTGTGGCAAGTCTGTATTGGTGGTGGGGTACGGTCGTGCTCTTCGAGTAAGTATGGAGTTAATAGCGAAGTCAACTCGTAATCTCGATGCGTTCGTCCTGCACTCGTTGCGTATCGGGGGGGCGATCACGCTCGCAGCCCGAGGAGGCATATCGGATAGAACCATTCAGAGAGAAGGGCGGTGGAGACCCTACACGTACAAGACGTATACGCACAATACTAGAAGAGCTGCAGTAATGAGGATTTTTCAGTCCGTGTGAAATATCCATCATAACTGCATTAGGCAAGGCTGGCCGCCGGCACTCCAAAAGGCCGAACGTGGGATACATACGCACTATATATACACACAGGGTGATGACGAGGTATCATATGTAGTACCAGTACCTGGTATGTAGTACCGATATGATACCTACGTACCAGTACAGGGCAGCAGTACGTACTAATACCAGGTAGGGTACTCATATATCATACCCATATCATCCCTGGTAGTACGGTGTCCCCTAACCAAAGCCAGCCGATGCAGACAACACAGCAGTAAGGTAGATGCACCAGTACTGGTCCTTTTTTTGGTGTCAGCGTGCACTACGCCAAACCGACCCCACAGAGTAATGCTGGTGTTCAGCGAGCTGGATGGGAGCAAGGGCTACTTGTACCCCGAGGGGGAGGAAAGGGAGTGAACCAGCGTTCGGAAAACGAATAACTATTTAAAAATCATCTCGGAAAATACAGATCGTACGTACGTATCATATATAGTACCTGGTATTTAAAGTACATGGGATACATACACACTATATATACACGCAGGGTGATGACGAAGTGTCATATGTAGTACCAGTACCTGGTATGTAGTACCGGTATGATACCTACGTACCAGTACAGGACAGCGGTACGTACTAATACCAGGTAGTGTACTCCTATATCATACCCATATCTTCCCTGGTAGTATGGTATCCCCTAACCAAAGCCAGCAGATGCAGACAGCACAGCAGTACGGTAGTTGCACCAGTAATGGTGGTTTTTTTCGTGTCAGCGTGCACTATGCCAAACCGACCCCACAGGGTAATGCAGGTGTTCGGCGAGCTGGATGGGAACATGGGCTACTTGTACCCCGAGGGGGAGGAGAGGGAGTGAACCTGGGTTCGAAAAGGCCATTTCGAAAACGACTAAATATTCAAAAATCATCTCGGAAAATACAGATCGTACGTACGTATTATATGGTAGTACCTGGTATATAGAACCGGTGTTATGCCCACGTACCAGTACTAGACAGCAGTACAATAGCGGTGCAAGGGCTTCTCGTACTCCGGGGATAGGAGACGGAGTGGATCTGATACCACTCCTATACCCATACAGTACGCGAGGGGTGCAAGAACTTCTCATTCTCCGGGGGATAGGAGAAGGAGTGGAGCTGCTACCAAAAAAAAGCGACCCGCACCAGACCTGTGCTTGTTTGGCACAAGAACCCAATAAAAAAATCCAGGGCTGCTTGCTTCGTATTCGAGTGAAACAATAAAAATATTCTAGTCAAAAATACGTGCGATACGCGAGCACTCGAGTTTGGGAAGGTTACCGAGCCAGGTGACCGATCCACTCACACCTTCGGCCGAAGGCCTTCACGAGCAAATCCCGCGTGCTCCAGGCGCAACACAAAACAGTAGAAGCATGCCTGCTAGCCTCTACCGTAGTGGGGTGTTTTTGACGCTCGCGGCTGGGAGGTGTTCTGAAAGGTGTGTGGCGCTGTTGTTTGGAAGTGGAGCCGACGTACCTGAGTGCCCCCCTCGGGCTAGAGAAAAAATAATTCCACTTTCTCCAGTCTCCAGAAGATCCAGCGACATTCCTCCACACACACTTCATGGCGGGAACTATATCCAATGGGAATGCTGAGCTTGTCTAGATGGCCCCCGCGATCCTGCGGTTGGTTGCTTGAGTGGCCTGTGGGTTGCTGATCCGGCACTCCAGACACGCCCCCTCTCGTCTGGTGTTGCTGTTTTTTTGTTTTCTCCGGCTTTGGTAGAGATTAAAAATGCATGCATCGAGTGATTTTTTGTCGAGCACCCCTGGAAAGCTAGAGCCCCTCGAATCAGTGCAGTACTCACTCAAATCGAGCTCCCTCTACGAATTTTTGACGACTTGACATGAAACCAGCGAGATAATCTTCTCCCTATCTTGCTCGTCAATCCGACCCCGGGCTCATCGCGATCGGTTCAGTGTGCGTCGTGCA
>JAYJMJ010270411.1:0-12978 GCA_036873875.1 Laminaria ephemera | reverse complement strand
GCTTTATAGCGTGGGTAAGCACAATTCGATGCGAGTCGACGAGGGAAGAAAGTGCTGAATTATTCTCGCGATAAAAAAGAAGGCGCGTACCGTAGTGGGGAGGGCGGAGAGCCTGCTAAGTGACCCCGGATCTGAGTTACGACTACTAGGTAGGGAGGGAGAAGGAGAAAGTAAAAGTGCGAAGATAATAGATGGAATGAGCAAAAATAAAAAAATAAATAAATGAAAGGAGGAAAGAAAGTACTTCAATGGAGAAAAATAAAAATGGATACACGGAGTAAAAGGATAGGAGAAGGGATGGAATACGCGTACTATGTACGTATGCTCAAAATTATACTCTGAAAACAAAAAAAGTAATATCCTGTAGAAAATATTTCACTCCAGAGCGACTGGAGCCTGTCCTGTGACTACGGACTTGATTATGAGAGTTAATGTGAGAACAACAACAACAACAACAACGCCAAAAAACACAATAATGTGCCACACCCCTGGTTGGGCTGGATGTAGATGGGTTGAATGGTCAGTGTAATGTGAAGAATACACACACACGCACTTGCAGGGTACTTGCAGTGGGGACCCCATTATAGTGCGGTAATTTTCACCTGGGAATAGTTTCTTTCCGATAAGAAACTGACGATGAAACACAGTATCACTGACGTGTTGCATGGTTGTTTGGTGGTGCAGATGTGTGTGTGTGCTCTTCACATTTCTCTGATCTTTCCAACCTGGGCACATTTTGGGTGGGAATTTCGTAGCAATGTATTGGTGACAGCTAAATGCTCTACTGCACCGCAAAGGCGATAAATGCTATAAAACGACAGAGGATAGTGACCCCCCCCTCTCCCCCCCATCAATAGCGGTTGCTATACGTTGTTAATTAATACAAAATCAATTTATCACGGGGGAGAGGTTGGATACTCTTGTAATCCGAAAGTGCCCAACGTTTTGTGTACGTATTACACCAGTACGTTTGAGTGCAGACAAAATGAGCAATACCCCTGAGTTTGTTATGCGAGTGAATCATACCTGGTATTCCGTATGTTTTATATATGTGAAATCAAGTTAGCAAACTGTTCAGAAAATCGTTACTTCGTTGTCACCCTATCTTATAAAGTAGCAGCATGGATTAAAATTATTTAAGCAGCATGGTACCAAGTGTCACTCCTCCGGAAAAAATATGCGGAATATTATGTTCCTCGATTTAATAACGTCGTGACGTGTAGCGAGGGGTTGGCGCGCGCATTTGTTGGTACTCTGAAACAAAACACGGTACGGATTTGTGTCATCTCGACGCCAAGTGGGTGCCGAGTAAATACGATAGCCTTATAGGGAGAAATCCCGGTGAGTAGGAGGAGTGACAGGTATGAATGATGTTCTTGCGGTGAGTAGGAACAGTAGGTTGGTATGACGAACGATCAATCCTGCGGAAACTTTTGAAGTATTGTGTCGATGGAGTAAGAGGTACGGATAATATTGCAGGTATGAGTAAGAAGACTTTTTTGTGCGCGGTCTGGAAGAAGGAACAATCTGTGAGGATCTCGGCCAAGTGGGCACGTTATCTGGGGTATAGCATGGTGCTTCCCGCAGTACCAACAGCGGCATTTGATAACATGAAATATTAATGGTAACTTTATTGCATATCAAAGCTGGATGCATTAAAGGTACACCACGTTCGATGCAGTCCCTAATCACTCGATTGCGCACTCTCCCCCCTTTTTGCGTCGAGTCAATCCTTTGGGAGCGACGGTTGTTTTCACCCAGGGAGATTAGCGATAGAAACCGAGCCGCGCGGCAGCCAGACATCGGAACAGGACAGCCGCGGCGGAGGCAGCTGTCGTAAAAGGTTCTGATTCAAAAATTTGGAATGTGGTTTCGATGATACGTGTGTTTTCCTGGGTGATCGACATTATAGTTTGAACTTTGAACTGTGAGCCGGAACGAGATTGATTTGATTGTGTTTTAGGTTGATTTTGATGTGAGCGGTGTGATAGGCTTACAAGGTACCAGGTAATGATTTGTATGACAACTCTCGGTCCACGGCAGAGCGCTCAAGACTCAAGCGGCAATGAGCTATGCGGGAGCGCGTTCGGTCCAGTTTGAGTAGTCATGGATTGAGTACTTTCCCGCCGACGCGTTGGATTTTCGTTTAGTCGCGCTGATTTACCCCATGCATACTTGAAATATATGGATGTGTAGAGTACGTCATGCGTATACGGGGATACTGAGGGAGAAGTAATGGTTTGATTTTGGTAGTTGATTATAGTTGTTTGAGTCGGTTTCGTTCTGGATGATGCCATTTTAATCTTGCAGCCGAGTAGAATATGGAAAATCGACGGTTTGATGCATTTTCAGCAGAGATTGATATATTCGAATTTGAGATTTTGCAGCTGGAGTTGATTTTTGGTTTGCGAAATTGATTTCAGATTTGAAGATTTGTGTTCGAGTTTGGTTTTCAGAGTCGCTTTGGGATCATTACGATTTTTGCGATGTTATATTATCAACAATGTGACTTTATGATATGACATTCACCACGTCGGGATACACTGGTCGAATACTCACCAAGGGGGATATTCGTGGTATGCTGAATAGAGGGTGACATTGGCGGTATACTGAGCTGGGGGGATGATTGCGGTCGTGCATCGAAGAGAGGGAATGTTGTTCGTCCTGTTGTTCACGACGGAGGTGTTAGATTGGATACGAAGTATTAGGAAGTTCCATACTTTATGAGGGATTATTGCAGTGGGGATATGTATATGTTTCTGCGGAGGAAAGAGAGTTTATTACCACGCCGGGCAATTTGCTGGCTTGTGATTATTTGCCATGCTGTGACCCTTGCGTTACGAGATGGTTCGATAGTATACGCATGTGCTCATCTGGGAGTCAATCTTGTCTCGTATCCAACCTTATATAACCTGTCAATGTTGTGAGAGGGTTTAACCAACACAGCTCCCCTTGAAAGCTTTATCGCTTGCTTTTCATGTCGAGCGGTGTGGTTGCCATGCTTGTCTTTTAGTTAATCGTTGTTTTGTCGTGGCAGTGGACCAAATATGTGAAGGTGAAAATTTGCAAGACGCAGGATGACAATATTAAGTTAGACAGATTGGTGGTTGTGTTGATGCCTTCATCATGTTCAGATTACGGTAAAAACCGATTCCAAGTGTACAGTAGCTCACTTGAAGGTTTCCTGTCGTCTTGAAAGATTAGCTGGTACACATACATCCCCTGTTGTGATTTTACACATCCCCAACGTGCGTGTTCGTTCCAATATACCGCTCCTCCAAACCCCATAGACATTCAGCACATCCAGTGTGCGTGCTGATCATTCATCCTGCATGGATACAACCTATGTTGTCACGAACTACGATATGGAGATAGTGCACCGATAATGCAGTACGTAATGAGATTAGGCAAAACCAAGCCATACCAACGAACAGGGACTTCACTCTAGTTGTGATCGGGAATGGCATTGGATGACATATTCCGTTGTCCAGCTGTCGACAACGCACATTTTTATTTATGTCCCGCACGTAGGCGTTGTTTCATGCAGTTGGCATGCCCGGCAGTGGGAGCCGACACATGTTTGAAACGACAGTCCACAGCTGCACAACATTTTAATGTGTAGGAGATCTGCTGATATTACATGGAACGACATTTATTTCTATGAATTGATCCATTGAGTAACATAGCGAAGGAGCGTGTTGTTTGTTTGCATAGCATTGGCGACCTTGACAGTGAAATAGAACACACGTTGTCTAGTAGAGCATTCGACTGCACCAGGTTCGCAATTTTTGGATGAGATTTTATACACTTTTGGAACGGCATCCCTTTGAAGTATCAAGCTGCAGTACGGAGCTGAGGCTGTTACGGAGAACCATAGTAATCCGGACCCATGATACACACAAAAACATATATATTGTCCTGTTTTTACTAGCCATATTTGGTCCTGATTGCTATGATCCCCCTTAATAGGAGTACTGCCAGCGCATGGGAGTATGGGGGGTGTACCTGATTTCGAGGTTCCTACCAATGCGAAGAGCATGGTATTTTGCCCAACACAAATTCAATTTACCTGGCAATCATGGAATGTCGGCGTTGGTTTTAGCCTTACGAGTGTGGAGATGGTGTATGCTCTCTATCGACAACCAGGAATATGATACGTACAAAGAAAGAGCAATCCATGTGGTAATTCCATCGAGAAGGTGTGTTAACAGTGTCCTCTTTAAAAATCGTATTTGTGATATGGTCATTACTTTCGGTCGATACGGAGTAGTCGTTGTGCAGTCGACCTAAGAACGCCGCATTGTGAATAACGGAATGGGTACAAGAGTCTTCAGCAGTTCATCGGAGTCGAAGAGGCTAGCTGCAAATAAACGTTAGAACATCAAAGACCAGAGGAAGTGGACAGTTTGTACACCCCCACGTTCATTCCCTTCTCACCCGCATCTGAACGTTTCACTGTGCAACGTCCCACAAGCCTCTCTCGGCCCAGTTGATTCAATATTGGTGGTTGGAATGCCATATTTATACATCAACAGCGCTGCTTCTCGTATTCGTCGAACAAGGACTCTGCATTACCCTGTCAAGACCGTTTTCTGGAAGATGTTTATGTACGAGTTGTGACCTTGGTATCAAGATTGCTCGAACACGTAGTGCAATGTTGATGTGTCATGTGACAACGCGGTCTGCGTTGATGCCGTGACAAAGATAACTGAGTGTTAAGCCGTATCCATAGTATCGCGCAGTCCACACGCAGACAAGCGTTGTCATTGTCTCACAGTATTAAGGCGTACCATACTACTATCGAACTGAGCCGCATCATATATATAGACCCGAATTGTACCTTGTTGTCACAGACTGAGTCCGAGGGGCCAGAAAGTCAGTTGAGCTGCATCACCAATAACAATAAGGCCTCGCACCAAACCATAAAAGCTCAAATCCCATCAGACCAGTACCAAGCACTCACACGCCGCGAACAGTCCCCCGTTCAGTGCGAGATACAACAGGCACCGAACCCCTCATCCCCAATCGCCAGGTAAACGTTAAATCCCGAATGCCATTACATGAAAGTGCCAAGGTAAACTGGCAATCTGATTATACTTGGATATCCTATCATAAGGTTATCTTAAACTCGAAACCTGTGCAGTAAAATGACGTTGAAACCCGTGTATTTAATTCACTGCTGAGCTTCTCAGATTATTTACGCGTGTTCTTCAAACGTCAGCTTGTACGATGTAATGGCGTTGCAACCGGTATCCTCTTCACACTTTGGAGCTTGTGAGCATCTTCAAATGCGTAATAATGCCAGTGGGGTGTACCACCTAAAACGAACTGCCCATAAAATAAGGCAACCCCAATACCAAATATCTCACTAATGTCATTTTCATCAGAGGTCTCCCGACAAAGAAACACAGAAACTACGGCCAGCGAAGGCTCCAACAGACGAGAGTATGCTGGAAAAACCATTAAACAAAAATCAAGTATTCCGTCTTCACAAAGAAATCCCACCGCCTGATAACATCGTCCCTCTGTTGTGTACTCTGTAAGAAGAGCAACGTAACAGCATGTCTTCGATGGGAAACAATTCAAATAGAAAAAAAGCCAAGTCGAACAGTAGCAGCTCCATTGCTAGGCATTCCACACAAAGGTCAGCAAACCACAACGCGCCTCCGCGTGCAACGACTTGGTGAAAGAATAAGTGCGCTGCTCTGCTAACGTACGTGTGTACCATATAAACTCCCAGTTAACCACACCCCGGTCAAGTACCAGGAAATGTAACGCGTGTCTGCTTCCTAGAGAAACATGATACAAAGGCACTAGCTCACATAACTACATAACCAGAGATAAAACTCAGATCTGAAACCTTGTATGAATACGTCGCGCCTGCGTATATCTCAGACTAAATCCCACTGCCTATATCCCCCTGATGTGCAATGCCGTAGCTTCTAATTGAATTTATGAATAAAGAAACAATCAAGACCACAATCCATAAGAACTATCTCTCTAATATTCTTTCCGAATACAGGCAGTAGTAGTAGTACTACTGGTAGTAGTACTCGCCAATAAATATTGGACACCATACCGCAGACATCTAAGATGCGACGGGCCGATCTGCACACTATGTTGAGCCAGTTGACACACTACCAGCCCCCCCCTTACCGCTTGTGCGACGTTCAACGAGTTGCTGAAACAAGGAATATGCAGTTACCGAATCTATTCGCGTCCACGGCCATGCCGCAAATCTATCAATTTCCCCAGTTTAAATACGTGCATATTCCAGGATCAGATATATAGCATATACTGTGAATTAACCTTGAAATGGAAAAACACGGACACAACAAAAAATATCCCGAATACTGTCGTAGGTAGGTATCACGACTCGACAATTTTCGTTACTCGAACCACCGATGCGTTGTCGCTAAACTCTGTCTCCAACCAATGAGGACGGCTCTTCGTCAACTAAAAAAAAACAAGAACAACCGTCCTTTGTATTTAAGGCCTGTTCAGAGATACTCCGTGGTATCTACAAAACCAACCGAAATCTTGGACTCAATTGCTTCCCCAGCACACACCGGGAATATTTGCAATGGCTCCTCTATAACCGCGATTCCATGAGCGCTACCAGTGCAGACAGCACCATTGAGCATTGTGCATTCTGAAGCCTGACATAATAATTTGAAAACTATCAGAATTCAAGGTAAATTATAAAAATGATCGAAAAGACAACCCACAAAAGAAGAATGTCGCGAAGAACAGTCTTCAGAACCCAGTGCATGACCCTACGATTATTCGTCAGCACAGCGATGGCAGGCTCGATGAACATCTCCAATCTCTCTCCCAAAAAATCCGCGTCGGCCACAAGAAAAATGCCAAAGATAAAGAAACACGGGATAGCCACGTAGGCAACAATTCTGACGGCAAGGGGGGCGTCGTCCCATCCTCCTCCATGCCAAGCACCACCCAACACGTACAGCAGTGAGGTGGCCCAATACCCAATGCCGGACCCCACCAGCAGCGAAGACACTCGAGAACCACCACCGGTTCCGCTGCTCGCTCTACCGGCGCTTCTGTCAGAGGAATATTGTTGTTCCGGAATGCCGGTAGAGTACTCTTGTCGCTGCAGAACAAAATATAGCGCTTTTACAGCAAGCCCAGCTACTAGCGCCGCATTTGCAACTATTAAAGCCGCCCGGTTTTCCGTGAATGTTGGCCGGGTAATGCGGTTGTTTTGATCTTCGGCGTCGGAGTAAGGGATATCGAACGCGACAGGAAAGCCATATTAAAAAGGCAAGATCCACCAACTGACAACCCCATGAACTAGCCACAACGTCCTAACGGCGTAGAAACAAGGGTCTCCCCTCAAACGTTGTCTGGCTCTCGTCATGGCTTCGAAAAATGAAGTGAAACCCTTAGCGGTGATGGCGCAAATCGTGACATCGTCTACACTTTCGCATGCTTCACTGCACGATTCTAGAAAATTGCGTAGGGCGTTGCTCAACGCAAACGAACACAAAGCCGTGGCACCCGGCGATACTGCCAAGAAAACCCAGCTAGGATAATCATCGAGACGCAAAAGTGCCCCTCCAAAAAGTTTATCTAGAGGTAATACGCCGTTCCCATATTCTAGTACTTTGGAAGCCTCCCCGAAGTACACGATCGAGACCAATGCCAGGGCGTAGCTGAACGAGACCGAGTATATCGCCCAGAATAAGCGCCATTTCTTGGGAACCGTCAAGAAGAATGTATAGGCCTGTTCATCCTGCACCAACAGCGGAATATGGGAAAGGGTAAACCAATTTTAGCCGGCATATTCAGGGCATTTCGTCTGGGCATACCCCTCGCCGTTCTGCTAGAAGCCATATCACCCGTCTCCGACATTCCAGGTGTGATGGCGGGTCCTTGTAGACGTGCACCCAAGGCAAGGCTTTGGAGGTTAGCATCGGCTCTCAAAAATGGTCAGGTTCTGATTATAACGCAGGTACAACAACATGGACAACACCTTGCGGTGTCTACGGGTAACTTGTGGTCTACATAGAACATAAATTCTATTCGTACCACACTTTTGTCTTCTGTGAACGTCTGCCGACAGAACGTCATTAGACTCTGTTAACATGAGCCGGCAGGCACCGTAATTGGGTTGGCGCCCAATGTATAGCTAGCACTCACCATATCCGCGACGAAGAGGACCAGCACAGCATTTGTTACCACCGTCGCATCACTGTCTGAACTGGACATTAACACCTTCATGGAGGCGGAAATCATAAGACCATACACGACGAGAAGGGCCACGCCGAACACGCGGTGACCAACGCATTTACCGTCCACGGATAGGGAGAAGCCAGCACGAAGATCAGGCAGGGTTGTGGCGACAAGAAGGTACATAGCTCCAACAATGGACACCATCGAGTACGCGGGGTCCACACCGCCGGAATGAGTACTTGTCGTGACGGAAGGTGGAGTGCTGTCTGTGCCCGAAGAGGATAGGTTTCCGAACAACAGCCAGGAATAGACCAGCGCCTGCAACTGTACATGAGGTGAGAAGTGAGCGTGTGTCGTGTTAGACATGGTTATTATTGTTTTTACAACGTTACTTTTGCCTTCCATCTCAGCTCGTAGGAGCGTTTACCCTCAGCGGTCGTCTTGACAGGCCGTGGTCACAGGTGTCTTCCCTTCTGGCCCCTGATGCTTGCCTTCAATTACGTTAGGAGCGAATGCCAGTTTCGAATTTACACGGCGACTTCTATTGCAATCCTTTTTTCATCGTTTAAGCTGGATGAAACGTCCGCCACCGCCGACGACGACATAAAAATTAGCGCCGTGGACGACAGCTACAAGTATCCTGCTGCGCGAGTTCCTAGCGAAAGTAGATCAAAGTTCGCCCATAGGGGCGTCGCAAACCCCAAATTCACAATCAGTTTCCGCGTAAAGCGTTCTTGCACGCAGGTGGAGGAGTGAACGAAATCCGTGTCAATGTTCGATCAAAGCCTACATATTATCTCGACATAACCTCTCAACAGGGATAGCACGTCTTATTGTCATCTTGGAGCGGTCCGAATAGATCGTGGACTGAGCTACACACTAACCGGTGAAACAGAGTATACCGTAACCTCGATATTTGGCCGAAACCCGATTTCATGCGAGGAACACATATATGTGTGACTTCAATTGGGAGGGGTCTATGGCGACATTGGCAAGAGCTCGGTGTCCCCGTCGAAATCACGATTCGCGGCGTCAACCGTCCATGGTCGACTACAGGAGACATACCAGGTGTGCTTTACAGTTCAGCGAAACCCAAGTGTTCGCACCTCATAGATGGTGGTTTTGCATACGGACAATGTCTTTCCGCATGCAGTATTGGCCTTTAATAAAAATCCAGGATAATGGCACAGGGCAGATGTCGCATTTGGAAAAGGGTGGGTTCCATACTAACTTTAGTGTAATCGCTCGTGCTTTTCGTGTTTCCCGATTCCAGATAGAGTTTCTGGCGTGGTTCTATCGCATGAGACGGCCGATAGTGTATCCTTCGTGTTGAGTGTAGAGCACTCGTGACAATCGTATCAGGAAGCATTAAAAAGGTATTACTGATGACCTATAAAAACACCTTATCCGTAGTCACAGCTGACGTACATGCATCAAAGAGACACAACCAATTCTTAGCAAACCAATTCGAATAAATAACGAGGGTAGGTGAGCGTTGTCCAGCAGTTATCGTATTTGGATGGACTTGCACATGTCAGCCCCAGGTGGTCACCGACCAGTCCTCATGGTGTGTGCAGGCGCGTCATATCGGCCGACTCACAATTAGCACAAGCCAACCGATGAACCTGTCGGATAGCTTGAGGCCTTCCGTTTCGTCTTCCGCGGTCTCGCCGCACGCCCAAAGGTAGACCGTGCCGGAAATATACCGTCACGCCCAGGTAGAGCGTTTCGTCGCCGTGACGGCCTTTTCTTCGACTGCGCAGGGCCCATACGACACTACAAATGAGTTTGTAAGGGAAATGTCTGGCGAGGGTGTCGTTTCCGTCCCTGAAACGAAAAAGGGTAGAATGATCATATACCATATTTCACCTTTTGACAACTCCAACACATATATATATATATGCGTGTATTCGCAAGTAGTGTTATAACCATACAGTATTCTGGTTTAGGTCCATCCCCGATCTAGATCCTCTATCACTTTTCCCCCCTGGGCAGTGTCGGGATCCTTGCTGCTGTGTTCTGAGCGTCTCATGTGCATCAAACATCTGCTTCGTATGTTGTGTACGCCAACAAATGGCTCGCTCGTGTCATAAATAAACTAGGGGACATTTACTACTGCTGTCGTGAAAATTGAGAGTTTACTCCTCAATGAAGCCAGCCAAACCATCGGCTGACGCGGATTGGGGTTCCTCGCCAAACTTACCGAGAAGAACCACGATTCTTTCTGGGAAGCGGCGTGTGAAATTTGTGAAGTCACAGTCGCAAGAGCGTGGTTGTGTCAATCTTGAGACGAGGGATATCAGCGGCAGTAAAATCTCGAGGTAAAAGTACAACTTAAAGACAACTCCGGTCAAACCCTTCGGTCAAAAGCCACGGTCAAGAAAATATTGCCGTCTGACGAGTATCCGAAAGAGAAAATAAACCCTAAAGGAAGTAAGACAAACCTTGGGTGCGGTTCTAGAGAGATAAACAAGCGAGGTCCGGAGGGTGTCGCAGCGTCTCTAGTGGGTTGTTTTACCGCTCAAAGAGTGCGTATTCTATTTGACAATATGTCAAAAAGATATATTGTAAGGGATTGTCCTGCTGCCGTTCCTTTCTCACAGTGGGAGTCAGTCAACCGGGGCGACCGTATGGATAACCTAGCGACGACCAAGCCAGTCTCGTATAAAGTTGGATTAACTGAAGTCAGATTCACAGCTAGTTGAACAAACAAGATAGCATATCTAACCCCGAACACGAACACGCCATCCAAGTCGTGTCGCCGTTTTTATCTGTGGCGCATACGACGAATTCACATTGATCACGGGGATGCGACTATGGCCGCGGATCTTAAAAACCACATCCTCCGTGTGCATAGCCGTTAACGTCACGGGCTGACGCTTTTACATACGATGCTGTGTTGTTAGTGCAAAGCTTGCTACAGAAGTCAGTTGGATCGGCTGTTATACAGCAAACCTACATATTCGAACGTGCTGATTGCGAACAAAAATATTCTGCTACAGTATAAAAATCAGCCAACCGGAAGAGCAAGAATCGCAACATCGTGCGGTGCACGCGTTCATGTTTGAACCCGACACAAAGTATGTTTTCACTGCGTTCGGTACAAGCGATATCTGCGACCAACTCCCGCCGGTGGAGTCTTACGTGGACTTGGGGACTGTAGTAACAAGCAAGTGCACTGCCTGATATGCTGACCTCTGCTGAGTAACTGAGCAACGTCTGGGCCGCGTCCTCTTCTTTTTCAGTTGTATGAGAGTTTTTTTACTATTATTCTTCAAGAGAGCTGATATATTGTCATATAGGAAAATATATAGATCAGCGATCATCTACTTCATGCTAGGTGATGATGGCCTGGGCAGCTTAACACGACTGTCACGGCGAGCAGGGGACATTCAACCATGTTTTAGTAGACGGCCCGGAGTTGCTGGACCTCGGAAAGATAGCACAGAAGGGGATCGGCATAACGTGCTGGGGGCTCAAGGGAGCTTGAGTAGCCAATCATCATTGGAAAAGCAGGGAAACTGAGAACTGAGAACTTGTGGATCACTGGCCCGAAACACTTGCCTCGAACCACCTGCTCTTAACGCCTGTAACGCTATTTGCAAGCTTGAAGATCGCCCATCCAAGCCAATTCGAACGCTTCTCTTGAATCAGGAAACCAGACAATGTCAGACAAAAATGAAGGAAAAGTACGATTGTTTTGGAGTCTCTCGTGTAAGAAGGAATTGTAGAAAATCGTTGTGTGCAAGGGTGCGCTCCCCGTAACACGAGTATAAGACCGGGACTGGACATCTGTTGGCCTCCAAAGTGGTCGAGGTAAGGGAACACACAAGGAGTATATGGTATCTAGACTCTAAAGGTAATGAGCGCCAGAAGAGTCAATTGTTGGGACTTCACTAAACTAAGATACTAAGTGTGCTCCACATACTAACAAAACTTGATTACCAGAATACACGACTTATGGTGCCGTCGAGCGGCTGAACAGCTCATTTAGTTGACGGTTGGGCACATAATCTACAAAACACGACAACACCGAGATGGGACTTGCCCCTTGCAACCTTGCAGCACTAGATACATCTGTTACAGAAGAAAGGTAAGACCTATGTTACACTCTGGGACAGAGAGCATATAGGTTTTTTGTTGACCTCTTAGTCTAATTTACCACTCTGTCCGATAACAAAATGACCCCCTAGTCTTAAAGTTAATATCTAAAAGGTCCTCAAAATTTTACGGTCGAAGTGGTACCTACTGCTGCTGTAGTAATTGATTGCGTATGTGTTTTGGATGCAGCAGGAGTTGATGATTGTTGAATCTTTACGAAATATTATTTTTTTCACCGACAAATTGGTACCGGTAGTAATTAATATTTGCTATATTTGTTTTGACTGAAGATTCAGCGGTGAAGGATTGCTGTATATTTCTTGAGGAAAGAAGCATTGGCATCAATCCTTTCTCAGATCGCATGTTCGTGGCACACCAGCACATACTTCTACACCTGGTAGCTTTGAAGAGTTCTTCGTACAGCAGTGGTAGCTGTAGTGCGAGAACTGAGAGTACAGGTCTATTGCAGTACCGATGGTCAAACTACTGCAAGTACTGTTGGTATGAGCTGTGTACTGACGGCCGGTAATCTGACATTTGTTTTTTTTTGTTTTTTGCTCATCTCATGTAATATCTTCGCAATTTATATTTCTCCTTCTCCCTCAAAAACTCAGATCCGGGGTCACTACGCAGGCTCGTGGGGGGGGGGGGGGGGGGGGGGGGGGGGGGGGGGGGGGGGGG
>JAYJMJ010270402.1:0-31854 GCA_036873875.1 Laminaria ephemera | reverse complement strand
CGTCGTATGGGGGACGCCGTAGTGCCCATACTCCTTGCGTCACCCTCACTATGACAACTCCGAAGGAAAGCCTTGTAACTCTTACATTACGAGGCCAGGATAAACGAAAAGGTAGGTTCCATGCTGAATACCAAGCGCTAGGATTTCATGAGTGAAGGGCAGACAAACGTTGCTATTTCACCTGCCTCCTTCACATACCTGGTATGTTATAAACGCCCCAAGGAACGCATCTTCCTGCGCGTTGCATTTGTGACGACGCGATACCTTGCGCCGCTAACTGGGTCCACCCCTCCATTGTACCTCAGCTCAGCGGGACCTGTGTGGAATCTCTGCCGTTTCTTCCTACCATACATCTCATCACCGGACCTGCTTCCGTCCAGGTGAACACTCTTCGATTGAGCGACGTGCCCTTGGCTGACAGTGGTGTCTCGACTGAGAGCAGGGGGTGTATTTTAAGGAGTTCCACTAGTGCTTCAAGGCTCCCATCGACGCCCCCCCGTCTTCCTCTCGTTCGCAAAGCCGCGTTCGCGTGATCATGCATCCTAGTATCGTTTGGTTACTCTTGGACTCTAATATTCAATGCTGCTTTGTCGATCTGATCTCGGACACAAATTGTGCTATTCCGTGAAAAAGGGCAAGGCAGGTCCGCGTTAGTAAAACCTCAGGGTGGATGTGCCCGTTAACGATTACCCACAACGTTGAAGCTCTGAACAAAAACATATATGACACTTCAAGTCCCAGTCACGGGACTTGTCCTCCGTCTTCCACTTGCGAGTACCTCTCACTCCCCTGCGATCACAGCGACCACGTCAGAGGGAATATAACTTGTGCTCGTTTCTTAGCCATGCCTTGCGAACTGTTTACGTTTTTCCCACTGCCGTGACCAGCATGCCATGTAACGTCGGAAATTTCCATACGGCAGACATATTGTGGAAAACTTCAATCGCTGTTTAGTATTCCTCTAAATGTGAGTCGACTGTACATTATTGTGCACATACCAACGACAAGCGATGCTCAAACATATCACTAAGAACTTCAATGGGGTCGTCAACAATATGCCATCCCGGTTCTTCACCCTGCGCGTTTCTCTCTCTTACCTAGGTGTTCCACTTCGATAGGTAGTCTACTTCTTGCAAGTTTTTCCGACTGACCCAAGCGCGACCGTTTCAAACTTATACCACCTGAACATTTTGTCGGAGTCATCCGTGGGGTTGAATTCGCTCTGATACATGCAAAGTGATACCTGGTACGCTGCCAACAGCCACGTCTGGCTATGAGAAAAGCGCTGCGCCACACAGAGCGAAAACGATAGTATTTATATGTTGATATTTCTCGTCCTGGAAATATGTATATAGTCGAAGGGGTGGCGGAAGAGTGGGTTGAGGCAGTGGGTTAAACCTTCCCCTCTTAAAACAACAAATGCGTGGTCGCATACTGCGCAACTCGAGGTACCGTATATACTTGGCTGGCGTCGCGATTGATATCCAGGCACCGGGCCTGCGGTCAATTTGGGTCAACACCTATACAAATCACGTTACCCCTGACAACCGCATAGCACTGTTTCTGCGCACGATCACTATGCTCCAACACGCAACTTGCCAGTCCGTTGATACCTGTGGACTGCGAAAGGCCGAAGCCTACACCCGCTTGCTAGTCGACGTCAACGCACATCTCCCCGAAATACATCGGACCTATGCATAGAAGGACCTTAAGATAGATGCCTTTGATAAACCGGTTAAGGCCATGCATTCGAGTGGAGTGAGTCAGCGAAGATCCGTCAGATGCTTGTCAACCATCCCGCACTCGCTCGAACAAACAACAAATTTACGAATTACGAGGGCCATCTTTCATCACCCTGACCACATAGGCTTCAGCTGCCGCCGTTATCCCGTCCCACCAACAGCTCGCAACGCCGGTCGCCAATCTCCAGCAGCCCATCCGCCAGCTGTTGTTCCGTAGCTGAGAGAAAACCGTGCATTTGGCCACCGGTACATACGACTCAGACCCCTCCGACACACGCGGATGCTCACACAGCCGCGACGCCCCAAAGCGACGCAAAAAAGCGTGGACCACGGTGAAGTCGCCTCGCGCCTATTTGGCTTACCGTAACAGCGATATTCACTCGCGCCCCGGGGTGCCGACTGTCAGAGACGCACATGGAGCTGAGGGGGCCCACGCCGGTTGCCCCAAACCGGGTCGAGAGGTGGAATACTAGACATGTAGATCCTGCAGTACAAACGAAGAGAGAGAGCAGTTAGGGTAGCAGAGGCACGCGTTGGTAGATCTATTAATATGAGGAGGGATAAAAGTCGCCTAATAGCGAGCACCAACACCCTGGCGAAATCCCGCGTCTGAGAAATTCAAGCAGGCCCCCGGTCTAACCATGTAGCAGACATAGTGAATAAGCCGGTCGCCTCGGTGGTCAAGTGGTTACCCTCGAAGACTACTAAGGTTGGAGTCAGGGGCTCGAATCTCGGTATGGAGATTTCCATTTTTGAGACACCAACTGCCGAGAGCGCTTCATAGCGTGGGTAAGCACAATTCGACGCGAGTCAACGAGGGAAGAAAGTGCTAAATTATTCTCGCGATAAAAACTAAGGCGCGTACCGTAGTGGGGAGGGGGGAGAAGAAGAGCCTGCTAAGTGACCCCGGATCTGAATTACGACTAGGGAGGGAGAAGGAAAAAGAAAAAGTGCGAAGATAATAGATGGGATGAACAAAAACAAAAATAAGAGTGAATCAGCAGCAACCTCTGATCGTTTCAGTAGTACAGCATGAAGTTGGATCAGCAATATACGAAGCGCCTAGAAGATTCGAGCAGGTCACTCAACGTCGGAATTGTACAGGTGTACCTCCCACGGTACAAGCTTTGTGTGATACTGCTGCGTCCCGCGATCTGAATGGACGCTTTCAATACCTAGCTTCATCGTCAAGCGACGCTCACAAGGAAATACACGTTGATGCTTACAATGGGTCCGCTTTATGCGGGTACCCAAAATATCCCACCGCCGTGACCTCTACGTCAATGAGTGCGAGTTAACGCCTGAGTAAATAACCACCTGGCATACACCGTGACAATAGATGTAGGGTCAGGTATACCATACGTACTGGTAGCTGTTGAATTCATGCAGGCATACCCAACATTGAAATCCACCCATACATTGGCAGTGCCGCCAGAAGCCATAAACCTCAACAGCGCTGATGGGACTCCCCTCAATTTATGTTGGTATATACATTTTTAGCTCATTCTCGGAGACATCACTCTACCGGTAGAAGCACCTTGTTCGTATTGCCCAAGTAAGGACCAGACAATGTGCTAATTGTTAGCAACATCATGGTCGACTTCGGACGATAATTCGATTGGAGTGCAGACCAGAAGTCCTTCAAGTCAGCTCAAGTCAAGATTATTGCATCTCGTCGTAGATTGGAATTTATTCCAGACGCCGGGGACACTGCCACAGTCCAGTGCTCCGTGGTTCAAGACGATACTGGTACAGAGGGCGTACAGGTGTGTGGTTTTGTATATACTGCATCCCCCCTTCGAGTGCGATGGTGGTAGAATTAGAGTCGGTGAAAGCGGCGACTTAAGCGACTGCTGCATTAACTGAACCACTCATCGTAACCTTCGAAGACATTACATCACCTACTGCGCCTGAGGCAATTCAATGTATGATAATTGCTCGTGCAGTGCGTGATTGGTCTGCCGGTAACAGAACAGCAGTAGTCCCAATCGGGGACCCGTCTCGTCAGTACGTGCATTTGAAGCGGAGCACATTGTTATGGCATATTGCACCTGTATCAGTTGCTTCGAACACAACGACCAGTACAATTCAAACTGACAGTAAAACAACTAAACCCTCACGCATTCAACTTCGTGCAGCACTAATTAACGCGGTTGACAATACCACATTCACGCCCGGCGAACACACGCACGTGTTACAGTAGACCTACGCACAAATATTGAAGCTAATCTTATATGCCACCCCAAGAGGTAGGAATGAACCCTGGCTGAAACAAAACACCCCCTTGACTCTGAAACACGATAAATCGATAAATGCATGAATCAAATGTAAAAGTGTGGAGTCATTGAATGTCGCTCTAGTCCCCGGGGCTCTGCAGAAACTGTTGCAACCAGACCACACGCATATCTCGATTCTTCGTAGATAACAGGTCGATCATAGATCAAAACCTAATGACAAAGTCTTGGTCTATGGCTAACGAAGAGCGTAATTTCGATAATCTCGATACTGTCGGGGGGGCACGCTATATATCGGTGTGCGACGTGCAAACCGCGTACCATCCAATACTAGTAACAACAGCAGCCAGCCAGCCCCAAATAGCTGATTTTGTCACGCAGAACCGGAAATTGGTACTTAAACGCCTGCCCTTTGTGTTTAGCTAGTGCACCATGTCTCTCATCGCGCACAATGTCACCAGCTTTCGAACCTTTTGGTTCGAAAGGCGGATTCTTGGTACCTACGGACGACTACTGTACATGTTGTTCATCCACTTGGGCAATCCACTAAACCTACAAGAAATCTTAATCAAGGCATGACAAGCAGAAGGTCTAACTCTGAAATAACGATTGTCCAGTTTGAATATCAAGCGGGTATGTACGTGGGGCACGTACTAACTGGCGACGCAAAATTCGGATCTATGACGACCACTCAGAAGCTCCTGTCGACTTGCCAACGCCTAAAGCGATCCAACACCTGAGATCGGTACTTTTAACAGCGAACTTTGGACGCAAGTTAATACCTAGTTTCGCTGGAATCATAGAACCCCTGGTAGTAGTAACCAAGAGTCTGGAGCTTGGCAGGTCTTTGCAGTTAGGCGAGGTAAACAGCACTCATGATAATAGTTGAAAGGACCCGTGTTGTATTATCAGAGTGAGAGTGAAGACGTTCACCTCGGTCGTCGAGACGTCGGTTCGTCACGGCAGTTTCACCAAAGATATAAATATCCCGAGGAAAACATGCCTTCCACCTAAATACGTATTCCGCCGAAACTGTGCGACACCTCATAGCCTTACTCCGAGCATACGCAACAGTCCCCTGCCCGATGTACGACATCGGCATGGTATATCCATCTACATGCAAACAATGGAAAACCTCCCGGGAAACCTCCTATAACAGCACTCACATCATAGAAATCAAAACCAAACATAATCAAACATAATTAATGAACTACAACAGCCCCCCTGTTGGGAACCCCCTTGATGTACCTTTGCCGGGTAAAATTGCATTTGTTCAAGCACATATACTTAACTCTCCCAAAAAAAACTTTGAAAATACTACCACAGTAACGCCAATGTTCGGATTATCCACCTGTCACGTCAAATACTTGTCACTCGGACGTGATACCAAACGACTTCTCCGATTCGCATTTTCTCTGTTACCCAAAGCCATTGCCCAATCAAACAATGACCTCTTTCACTCTATATATTCGTCCATTTTGATACAACGCATACTTAATTCCCGCCAAAACAAAACCTCAAAATAACCCCCTTCACGACAGCACTCCCTTTTAAACGATATAGACCTTCACTGTACCATCACCAACCGTAGCCCATTGTTGGCCCATAGGGGGCACCAACGATTAAACACCTGCTCAGGGTCTCCAGTCATATGGTCAATAGCTTCACTGTCACAAATCCAAATATTTCCATCAAGCATCGCCACACCAACAGTCTGTCCATCAAATGCATGCTCAGACTCGCCTTGGGGCCACAAAATGTGCCGTTTGTAGACAGTTTGTAGACTCAGAGCCATTGTATGAGCGGAAACTCGTTGCCGGCCGAAATTGCCTCTACCACGGCCAATGAGCACGGCCCCGTGCCACTCGAAATGCTACTGCTGTTGACTACCACCACTCCAAGCTCCTCCATGCTGCTGCCCGAATCGCGTATGCTAGTCAATGTGTTGACGATATCGAACGACACTACACGGCTACGCCCAAAGCATGGTGCGCTGCTGTGCTGGTTATACAGCACTGCCGGCCCTATTTATGGTAGCAACACTTTGTATACGTCACAGATCACGCAGCCCTGAGATACCTTTACTCAGTGCAGACAACATCGAACATGTTAACGGGCTCGGCGATCGCACTAGAGTCCCTTGAGTCCACCGTACAACTCGAGTCAGGTACACCACCGCACACGTTTTCACGAGGCTTTGCATTTGAGCATCAGCAAGAAGGCGCTGAGCCGTCCTTTGCACTTTTTTGGCGGAATAATCCCGATGACCCCAAATTTCAAACAACGCTACCTCATCGATCGCATCATAATTTCGCCGAGCAACTCGACAACCTAGAACCAGTGAGGAGTGACAGGGAGCGTTTAGTGTGAAATCAGTCTTCGTCAATGCGACAGACGTCTTCATCCCAGACAGTCGAAAGCTTCAACTCAGCACAAGCAGTAGGGTATGGCCTGTAGCTAGATTACCCTCAAAACGAGACCGCACCATTTCCTGCGAAGGAGACGAAAACGACCATGGCTTGTTATTTATGTGATGCCAAGAGTTTGGCCTTTGCGGAATATACAGCGCCAGTCAATATCTGCGGAAGAATGTGCGGCCAAAAGAAAGATCTTCTCCGCCTCAACGTTTACAACAAACCTCATCCAATGTCCACCGCGCATCAGAGAACAGCTCACTGCATTCGCACATCCGCCCACCCCACACATTCGGCAACGAATCAAACATAAATACTATCTACGGCAGTGGGAGTAACCACTATAAATACAACAATCAGCGCAAACATAGTATAATATACACACCGCATCCCGAAACGAAAACAAGTAGTGTGCTATGTCCTGCTGGGCATCAGTTGACCAAAGGTTCGATACCTTCCCACTACCCCACGCGTTGAAGCCGAGACCTTTTCTCGCGTCGGAAATGAGCAACAAAGACGAAACTACGACCGTATCATCATCTGATTTTGACATTCGCAGCGACGGTATGTTAACTTAACATATTACTGTAGTTTCGCCCTGAGTAAAAACGCTCGGAATTTTGATGTTCTGACGGCATCGACGCAAGGAACCTGCTGCCGATCACCATCACAAGGTATTGTCCCCGGAGGATTCGACAACGCAAAGGGAAACGGAACCTCTATAGTGTTAATTCTAGGTGAGAACAAAGCCCAATTAGAGGTGCTACGAATCCTAACTCCACAAGTCTCTCCCGCCACCACCCCACGCCAGCCGTCCACTGCCTCTTCGGGGTATACTGCCAGGTGCTGCCGCTGCACCTGTTGCCGAAAGGCCTCCGGCGGGATTCCACGTCCTGGGGGCTGCAGCGACGAAAGGCGACGTATTCCTGCTCTGCTACCGTATTCCGTGTCTGTCTAACCCGTCCAGATGAGCCTACGCCTTGACGCTAAGACCCGAATGGTGCAGCATGGGGGGGCGACGATGGGGTAGGGGCTCAACCTTGATGCCCAGGGCATCGTTGATGTTACTATTTCCGGTGACTCGCCACCCATCTACAACCTTGTCGTCAACAAGATGGGTTGGTCGCCGGACCCCCAGGCGGCCACCTGCCGGTACAGCCACACGGAAGTATGATTGGAACGCCGCGCTGGCCATTGCCGTTGACGGGACGCAATGAGTATGGGTCCGCTTCATGCCGGTGTGCTGTTGTAGGTGGCGGTAGTTCAGGCGGAGGCAATCCGTGGTGTCTGGCATGGATGGGGTCTGTGCTGGGTGAGTTTCGCCCACTGTACGACGTGAACTGAGGGCGCGGGTGGAGCGGTCTCTCCGTCGGGTAAAAAGGGACCTGAAGAGGCCGGTCGATGCGGTCGTACATCCTGAAAATCAACGAAAAGAATGAGCGATATGATGCATTTTGGCATTCGTTGGTGTGCGAAAGCAGATATGAACTTTGAAAACGGTAATGCCAGTGCGCAGTTGACAAGGAAGTACTTGTTCGTCGATATTTTCTCTCTCCAACGCTCGTCAACACTACACGAAACCACGGCGAGTACTGGAAAATGGCAAAGCGTACGTGGCACTCAACGCGCCCAAGGTATCCTCACCTTACAAAGGCGGCGAATATTTCGTCTTGTTCTTGGAGACAGCCCTCGGCCCTCTCTAATAGCTAATGTCGGTCGCGTCGGCAGGAGAGGGGGAGGGAACAACACGAGGAAATATATTGAGAAAATTAGTCATGCTCAGGATGCGCCAAAAACAAGAGCCAGACGGCTTTGTTGCTGGCATGGTATCTACCGCGTTCAGACACGGCGGAAGTACCATAACGTTGCGACTATCCAACCAAACAACAACATTAACATCGTCCCATGCCCGCACGTTCACATGCCATACACTTAAAACAGAAAATCAGTACAAGGATCACAACGCTCAGTAACTCACCTGGTCCCTAGACATGGGCTTCCGGACATGTGCAAGAATAAGGGCCCTCATGTACTGAAGCTGATCCTGAAGGTTTGGAGTTCGTTCAAAGCGAAAGGGGGGAGGGGTGAAACACAACCGTCAATTAGGGCCAACCACCTGCGGGGTGAAACAATTGCAAGCATCTCCAGAAAAGCACAAAGCACAACCCGTTCCACGCATTAAGTTACATACTATGATAGCATAGTGGTAAATGGGGCAAGCGTGCCTCGTATATGCTGTAGGCCGTGTGCGTTCGAAGAAATATAAATTGAAAACGTATCCGCCGCATCAAAAACGCACAAGGCCAGGCTACCAAATTCACAGCAGCACGGTGACCGCCGCCAACTCGATGCGGTGTGCAATGAAACAAGCTCAAGCAGTTAGCCGAAGACCTCCCGCCGTTGTGCATGCCGGGCTTGCGGAAATCAGATTCTTGCAGCCCTCGCAATGAAATATACGGGGGGGGTTCGTTACAAGACAAGACACTACACCACAGACAGACAAACAGACGAATAACTAGACAAACCCATTTAATAATGGAAGCCTGTATGCACCCCAGATAGACACTACACAACAGACATATAAACGGACGAACAATCAGACAAATTAATTACAAAATGGGAGCCTGCATGCACCGCGCAACGAAGACTGTTATGCCGTACAAGGGAAACAATGGCCTCTGTACCTTTGCTCCGTCGTCGTGGCCTCTTGAAAACACAGCATGAGACGTAACACTTAGCAAGAACATTTGCCCAACCGCTTAATGCAAAGTACATACCTTCTCCATGTAAACCTGGGCACTCTCTATTATCCTCCAGCATGGGGCCATGAATCCAAAATGTTCGACTCTTGATGCCAGCTCTGATCCCGCGTGACCGTTGCTCCGGTCGCCGTAACCGGGACCACTATGTCCGCTGGTCGGAATGTCGACTCCGTCGACTTGACCCGCGCCGGGTCGGTCGTCCAAGCGTCGCAAGTGCAAACCGTGTCGGATCTCATGAGACACGGGCGGATGCTCCCCCGTCGGCTCTCTTGGGGCATTCTGGAAACCGTGTGCCTCACCGCAGTAGCCATAACGGGCGGCGTCCGAGCCTTCCGTCATTTCCGCTTCGGTTGCATTGCCATGGTGGGGCTCAGCACGTGGCGGCACCGGCAAGACTCGGCTTGGCCGAGTCTCCGACGCTGGCCGGGGAGGTAGGGCAAATAGACGGAACGTTCCCTGGTCAAGCTGGAAATTACATCTGCGTATGCAGTACGAATTGTCACAAATCCGTTAGGTGGCATCGGCCAATACCAGCCCAATACCAGCCACCGCTACGTCTCGAAGCTCACGGCTCAACAGCACCCCACTCCACACAAACGAAATATATTAAAACCATAGAGATACGTTGATGTGACAACGGGAGTCCTCCGGTGAAAGCGAAACCAATAGCCTACCTACGGCTGATGCCGCTTGTCGACGCATTTGCCTTGCAACCCACGCAAGCCCGGGTTGCCTCATTGAGCCGATGTGCCCAGAAGCGGCCTGCGCATCCGATGGTCGCGTAGGGACTCCACCACCGGGTACCAATGGCACCCTCGTCTGCATCGTCGCTGTCTCCCACCTGTCGACCAGATCGCGCAATGATGTACCGACGGTGCGTCAACCAGGTTATTAAATTCGCGGCGGGCGGATTGTCTCAAAACACTTCATTTCCATCTACACCAGTGGTTAACAAATAACGAACAATGTCGACGTCTGTACCTGTCTCGTGCATCACTGAGACGTCTGCGAAAGTGAGTCGTGTTCCAACAAATCTCCAAAAACAGTGAAAACACACACCGCGAGGTTCTTGAGCACGCACAAAAGGCACCCTATTCTTCCACAATCTTACTAACCCTGTTGTCACGTCCGACACACGAGTTGTCTTGAAAACGTTACAGGACATCGTCTCACACGTCATTTGGTCCCGATATACAACGCCGGACCAGAGGTCGGCAGAGTGGCACAAAAGAGAGATCACCACAATCGCCAACAACGGAAAATCCACCAGAGCACCCCGTATGATTGTACCCTTCTTTCGCATCGTGTACAGGGACATGATACCAGGACAAATCTAAATCCAACCAGACGAAAAAAAAACCGCTCAATCGGCGGGAAAGGACCGGGGTAAACGTGGGACGCTTTTGCAGCTTTCTATGTTGCAGCTGCCGGGCATCAATGCTGGAAACACAAAACAGTCCACATGGAATGACGACTTTACAGACGGCGAGGCTAGAGGAGAACAACGACGGGCGTTACCATTTACAATACGTGTGGACCAACTGACATTCCGGCAATTCATGGACACGATGGTGACGACCACACGAGCACAGCAGATCGTGCGGATACCAAACATACAGAACTAGGGAATAAGCGGCCCGCCCACCCCCACGGCGGTAGGGCCAGAGTGAGGCAAGTAGTTTCTGAAGATAATGTGGGAGGGTTGTTTTGAAAGGAAATGTGAAAAGTTGAGAAAATATACCTAAACGAACACCATACATGGGGGCAACGCCAGGAGCAAGAAGAGTAAACCGAGAACGGGCGATACAACTAAATATTCACACAGGTGGCCGGAACCCCCCCATTGTCCAATGTGCGGTCAAAAATTTAATATATTTCGGAGGTTGTAGGCACCTTGTGGGTTTTTCTACATTGCACAATGCCTCCACAATGATATTTCTGCGCGCACATTGGACAATGGGGGACCTGTGTAACGAAGAGCATATTTGAAGACAAAAAAACAAAACTACCCGGTTTTGAACTATATCCGTTTTGTTTATTTTCGTGGCAGTAGATGGAAGCTTCAGCAACAGAGGAAGTGGGAGGAATTCCGACTACCACATACGTAGATGGAAGCTTCCATGGAAGTACACGGAAGCTTTGATGGAAATAGAGTGTCTTCCGTGGAAGCTTCCACCACATTTTCATGGAAGATTTCCACTAAATGTTTCCTTTGAAGTCGCATTGGTAGTGTAGTGTTGGTAAGCAACTAAATAAAGGGGTTGCTTTGAATATTGCTTATTTGGCGAAATAGTTGCTTGGTTAAGCATGCTTATTTTTGCATATTTGGTTTGTATAGCGTTTAGTATACCATACTAATACTCATATTTATAGTTATATGGCATTGTAGTATGGTTATACTCAAAACTCATACGATTTATTTGTGCACTGAAACGCACACACTTTTCATTGTATAGAGTTTACAGTAGCCATGCTAAAACCAATACACTCAATTTTTATGGCGTTTAGTGTATCATACTAAACTCCATATACCTCGTAGCTAAACTCAGCAAATAAGTCCAGTTGCTTTGATTATGCTTACAATAAGCAAGCGAAAAAAAATGATTAAGCAAGGTTTTTTAAGTTGCTTACCAACACTAATTGGTAGCTTCCCATGGAACCTTCCGTGGAAGTCCGACTTCCTCTATGGAACTACCAATAATTTCCGAGGAGGAAGCAGAATTCATGATTTCCATGGAGGCTTCCATATAAGCTACTTCCACGGGAGCGTCCATGTACTTTCCTCGAAGTATAATTCACTCTCTTTCTATAAGCGTATCTACGCCGACCCGAGGTCTTCCCAATCACAGCGATATAACGATTACCAAGCACGGCGACCTGGAGTCTTCCCGAAGCACATCAACACCGCTGAGCCTTCTGGTAGGGGTTAGGTCTAGGGCCAGGGTTAGTTAGGGTTAAAACGCTTTCTTGCAAGCTCACGGAAGTGCACGGAGACTTTTGTAGATGTATATGGATTTCGATGGAAGTTGGAGAAAGCCAGTGAGACTAAATACAGAAGAAAGCTAGAAGCTTCCTGCGCTTCCATGGAACTTCCTCCGTAGTTATCGTCATCCATGCAGGCTTCCATCTACTTCTTCCCCGGAAAAAAACAATAAAAATGAACGTGGTGGAAGTCAGTTGCAAAGTACACGGAAGCCAATGGAAGTAAATACTGCATTTCGGAAGCTTCTTCTGTGGAAGTGCCAATGGGAACTTCCACGGAGGCTTCCACTTCATGGGAGTCCATGGAAGATTCCCTGCGTCCGTGGAAGCTTCTATCAATTCCACGGAATCTTCCACCACTTTCATGGAAGCTACCACCAACGTCGTGGAAGCTTCCACCACTTCTTCCATAAATGATTCCATCGTTTGCATGGAAACTCAAGTCCATGTAAGTAGTGGAACTTTTCAAGCTTCCATGGAAGATTCCACTACTTCCATGGAAACTTCCACACATCGGACAGATCATGAGCTAGGTCAGCTATCTCCTATAGCTCACAACAGGCAAACACATGAAAAGAGCTACCAGTATCCAATAGTAGCTCAAACATGTGATAGCCCCTGTAGCTCTTATAGCTCATCCACGGGAAAAAACAGCTAAGAGCTATTTCCACAGCTCCAACCCCACAATACAATACGCAAAGAGCTACCTGGTATCCCATAGAAGCACACACTCGGCAAACATGTGATAGTTCGTGTAGCTCTTCTAGCTCACCCACTGGGAAAAAGAGCTGAAGAGCTGTTTCCAACTGCTCATACCCGGCCAACATACATGTAGCTCATGCAGCTCGTGTATCGTAGCTCACCCAGGGGAAATCATGTGGTAGATCGTGTAGCTCGTATAGCTCACCCTCGAGGGATCAAGTCCTAGCTCATGTATCGTAGTCAGCGTAGCTCATTCCCGAGAACACACGTGTAGACGGTGTAGCTCATACCAGGTACTGGTATAGCTCAGCCTCGGGACAACAAATTTTTGATATAGCGTACACGAGCTTGGTGAGCTCACACTCGACGATTTGAGCCAGCATGCCGATCTGGTCGAGCCAATCATGATCCGTCGTGCCGAACACATCACAAACAGCAAACACAATTCTAAAAAGCATTGTCATATTTTCATTAGTATCAAGTGTAGCCTCTAAGGGCTAGTATTGCCGTCGAACACAATCCCCGACACGGCATCGTCGCGTTGGTGTGTGCGTCGTGGGCGTGGCAGCTCTTTGATGTAGAAATTGGAGGTGTCGGCTGTTACACCTCCTTGTACTGTGCATACTCCGTCAGACTACTTGCATGCGCACCCACGAGGTCTTAATACTCTCTGCAATTGAACTCCGTGACATTACTTATGTAACCGTAACATATTGCTGATGGGTTGTTCGGTGATACAAGCTGTGTCGAACATTCCCCCCACAGAAATTAGCCTAAATATTTGTAGAGAGGAAATACGCACGTAAGGGCTACATGAGCTAGCTCGTATAGCTTCTATTGCTCACCGATCGCGAAAGTGTGTGCTATAGATCTGTCTCCCATAGCTCACAGCAGCCAAACACACAAAAAGAGAAATCCAATAGTATAGCTTACACACTACAAACATGTGACAGCTCATGTAGCTCTTACAGCTCACCCACAGGAAAAAACATCTGAAGAACTATTTCCTCCACATATCAAACCCGACAAACGTGTGTAAAGAGCTATCCCTTTGTGGCTCGCACCAGGCAAACATGTGATAGCTCATGTAACTCTTGCATATATGGATTGATCTACCCCGAAATGAGCTAGCTTTGAGCTAGGGTGAGCTGATGTGTCCGACGTGTGGAAAGTTCCACCATTTCCGTGGAGGCTTCCACAATTTCTTCCACGGAAGCTTCCAGTACTTTCGTCGAAATTTCCACTACTTGAATGGAAGGTTCCACCATCATTTTGGGAGCTTGAACAAACTATTACATCGAAGCTTCCACTACTTCCTTGGAAGCGTCCATTACTTCCATCGAAAGATTCCACTACTTCGATGAATACTTCGATCTACATCCATCTATATACATATGTAGTGGAAGCGTTCAAGATTTCATGGAAGCTTCCATGTACCTCCACGAGAAAAGACAGTAGGGCTAACTAGAAAAATGGCTACCGCCTTTCTGTTATAGCTGCGAATCGCTGTGGCTCCGACGACAAGAACGACTAGAGTACGCGTTGTACTGACTGTGTGCCAACCTGCGAGGTGACACACGGTGTCGGACACGCAGACACAAGGAGAATACACTATTTTTGAATCGAGAATCCATCTATTACATATAGCTAGCCCTGGTGCCCATAAAGCAAGTTGAAAACAGAGTTAAGTTTTGATGGCCACATTTTGTTTCAAAAAACCAATATCCCGAAATATGTTACCAGGTATCCAACACATTTAAAACGCCCCTCTTGCTTCACGTCGCAGACTTGGCAAGAGCAGTACAACGCGCTAAGAACAAGGGCACCGACATACGTTTCCTAATGTCACTGTCGAAGATCATGTCGCTTGTGTGGTGGAATAAAACTAGACAGTGGTGACGGCCGTTCATTCAACTACACGAGCAAAGCAGCTCGCGGCCTACAAAGATGCGGCATTTGTTTTTCGGCTGGTGGAATGATACCTCGAGACCACACTATTACAACTCTGCTCACTCTCATTCACAAACCAGCAGAGACACTGCATAACGCGCAAGGAACAAGGGCAACGACATGAGCTTCCTCGTGTCACCGTCGAAAATCCCGTCGCTTTTGCCGTTGATTGAAAGTCGGCAGCGGCGACGGTCATGATTCTATTTCCGGAGCAAAGCAGGGCACGACCTACAGATAATTGGCGGATTTTTTCCTTGGTGCAAAGATACCTCCAGACCACACCCTCAAACTCTGCTTACTTACAAGCCAACAGAGGCACAGTACAAATCGCGAGAAATAAGGGCAACGGCATAAGCTTCATTGTGCCACCGTTGAAGGTCCTGTTGCCTTCGACAGCAACGATCGTGGATCGAATTTCCCCTACAAACGCAGCTCCCGAGATTCCAAATATGCGGCGGAATTATAAGCATGCAGAGATACTTTACTGCTGTACAGCAGATACCACACACCGAAACAACTTTGCAAACCCATACGCCAACGGCGACAACACCTCATCACGCCCCCGGAGGAAAACAACAACAGCGCAAGCATTACAGTGTTCACACCACCGTGCCGTTCTTCATTGCAACAGGAATCGCATCAAATTATGTTTGCCGATCACAGCAGTACGAGGACTGCACATTTCGATTATGCGCCTACGAACCGCGAATGATATACGCATGATACTCACTCGTACTTCTCTGTGCTTACCCTGTTACCGACAACGACAAAGCACAACACTGTTTTACGTCACAGGGTGGTACAGTACCATAGGCGGAGAACAAGGTCAACGGAATATCATCCCTCGTGCAACGAGAGGATACTGCATTCGTATGACACACGCACGTGGAATGTAAATGTTCTCGATTAAATAAACACCTCAATTGTGGTATCTGTTTTGCTTGTATCTGTTCGATGATCTAAGTTCTGATACTCGTATTATACAACATATGTACGTACGTGTAAGCTGTTGTTGTATGAGTACGAGCAGCATACCTTGATACGTCGTTGACACTCCCATGGAAGTGGTAGAAGTTTCCATGGAAGTAGTCGAAGCTTCCATTACTTCAACGACACTGATATATACCAGGTATAAACCGGGTTGTTTTCGTAATATTTTGTCTTCTAATATGCTTTCCGCTATACATTTTGTTGTATGGCCCATATTTGTTTCCCCTCTTGCTCCTCTCGCTGTCCCCAAACATTGCGTTCTTCTATTTCTTCTAGACCCTATACTCGTAGTTCTTTCAATACAAGTCTCCCATATTGTCTTTAGAAACTATTTGCTTCACTGTGGCCCCGCCGCCGTGGGGGCGGGGGGGCGCTTATTCCCTAATGCAGTACTTGTAGTCTACGTCGGTATGATACGTACGAACGAGAGGATATTGTATTCGTATCACATACATATCATGCAGAAAGATACAGCAGACATGTCCGTGGCACGAATGAGCATACTATGTTGCTCTTGGTTTTCGCGCATTGTTCTGTGCCAGACCGTGATGGGAAACAGTGATGTGATTTGTCGTAGTCGGCAACAGCATAAGCACAGAGAGGTACCAGTCAGTATCATATTATCATACGCGGTTCGTACGAACAAATTCAAAACACGTAGTACTCGTACTGGTGTGGCCGTCAAACACAATTTAATGGGACCCCTGTTGCAACGAGGAACGCACAGGTTTGGACGGTGTAATGCTTCTCTGTTGGGAGTTGTTTTCCTCTGTTGGCGTGGTGTGGTTCTGTCGCCGGTGGCTTGTGGTATTTGTTAGTGAGGATTCAAAGAATCCTCTTCCTAATAACATCGTACACACACAGGAGTAGGCGCACACGCAAGAACGTTGGGTAAAGCACCGAAAAAAAACGTTTGAGGAAGTCAGCAATGACTTTTTTCCAAAACTGACGTACGTATGTATGTATGTATGTATGTATGTATGTAAGTATGTATGTATGTATGTATGTATGTATGTATGTATGTACGTATGTATGTATATATGCATGTATGCATGTATGTATGTATGTATGTATGTATGTATGTATGTTTTATTGCAAAACGCACACTGGACCGATCGTTATGAGCCCGGGGTTGGGTTGGTGATCATATTAGGGAGAAGAATCATCTCGGCGGTTTCACGTCAAGTCGTCGAGAGTTGGTAGAGGAGGCTCGATTTGAGTGGGTCTTGCGTCCCACCTTCACCTCTCATCTCTCTTCACCGAAAAAAAAAAAATGAAGTGCTGAAAGAGATTTCGATTAAAAAACATTGGGTTAGTTAGGAGGGCATGCGGCAATGCCACATACTCGAGCGCTTGAGGCGATGACAGCAACATCCGCTACCGTGGTGCCCACAAGGCATCCCACTGTTTGATGCCTTCAAGCCCGTTCAGAAGTACTCTCGCCCCCGTCCGCAGCACTTGGTTGGGTCTCGTGGAACACTGTGGGCGGGATACTAATGCTGCCGACGGATGGTCATTTTGGGCCAATTTTTGTTTTTCAAACATCGAAAAACACGCAAGTTTGGCCGCATTTTTGAATAACAGTATCACACACCCCTAAAGACACCTCCTCGTCGCGAGCGTTAAAGGCACTCCACTACTGGAGAGGTTGGAAGTCATGGTTATACTGTTCTGTGTTGGGCCCGCATCACGCGGGATTTGCCCGTGAGGTCCTATGGCAGCAGTTTTGAGGGCTCGGTAACCTTCCCAAAATCGAGTGCTCATGTATCGCACGAGGAGTTGTTTTACTACGAGTCGATTATGAATGTTTGACTCGTATACGAAGCAAGAAGCCTTCGACGTTTCGGTTGGGTTCTTGTGCCAAACAAATATAGGTCCGGTGCGGTTCGCTTTTGTTTGGTAGCAGATCCACCCCTTCTCTTATCCCCCGGGGTACGAGTGGTCCTCGCACACCTCGAGCTCGCCGAACACCAGGATGAATGCCTGGTGTGTGATGTGTGATGTCAGTTTGGTCTACTCGTACCCTGACCCCTGGCTGGTTTGAGATACACGAACTCCGGGTTGGTGCTGCTGTTGCGTACGAGGCACGTGTGTGTACCTGTCATGTACAAAATGGGTTACGGGCTCGCACATAGGATATTTCTGCTTTAGCTCGAGTCTGTTATCTCTGGTAGTGTTTTCAGGGTCAGGTGCTTTGGATTCACACCTTCGTTTATGTATTTCGTGGAAGTGTGTGAGATGGACATTCAGAGAGATTTAGGATCAAATGCACCGCTCGTCGCCCGATGCAAAACACCAGTGGTTTCACCCGTCGGTCTTCTTTCGATCAATTACAGGTGTGTGCTTTTTCGATTTTGATTTTCCAAGAGAAGAGAGATCACAAAGAGCATTCGCGACCGACACAAACCGCATGTTACACCATAACTCGAGCCGCACTAACCTGACCATCAGGCCTGGACTGGACCTCTGCTGGAGTGCAACATATACAGGAGTGTGCAGGGAGTATAGCGTACCTACAGTCAGTACGTAGGCTTTGCTTACGACGACGGTTGCTCTCTATTTTGCTGCGTGCAAATCCCGTAGATTCAGTAGCCCACTCCGAAACTTTACGTACGATAAACGATTCGAAAGCTCAAAACAATGTCCTACCGTAGTGGTATACATCCTGAGTTCCACAGCCGTCTGCTTTCTTCCCCCTCAATGAGGGTTATATAGTTTCCGTGCGCAAGACGATAGTCCTTTTGACCGTGGTATTAGAAGGGGAGTCACCGACCTGTATCCTTCAAGAGGGTGTACCACACCCCATAACACGCACGATGGAAGTATCACACGCTGCTTGCAAAGATGAGTTTCGACGAAATTTTCGATCTCACAGCTCAAAGTGTATTTCCATATTCTATTTTTCTGAATATGTGTGCTGTGCGGGAGTGCCGGCAGTCAGCCTACATGAGTAGCCTAATGCAGTTGTGATGCATATTTCACACGGACTGAAACATCCTCATTACTCCCAATCTTCTAGTGTACTGTAGTACAGCTGTTGTTTTTGTTTTACCTCACTTTTATTTTCCAGCTTCTTGACAAGCCGTGGTCACAGGTGTCGTCCCTTCTCCCCCCCGGTGCGTGCTTTCGTTTTTATCGCGCAGAGGATCCAGCATTCCCAACGCTCGTCGATTTTCATCGAATTTTGCTAACTCACGCTCTCGCGCTTTCCACAAGTCAATGTTTAGCACAAGAAAAAGTCTTGACGAGTACGAGTATGCACTCCGGGGGGCTCGGACCAGCGAAATCAACCTTAGTGGTTATCTGGTACGAGTTTAACCTTCTAGGCCATCGGGGACGTATTAATGCACGAGCATAATCCCTCCGCATATTTGCAAACCGTGCGCTCTGCTTCATCCGGGAAATTGATTCAACGACCGTCGCCGCTGCCGGCAGTCATTCAACGGCAAAAGCGACAGGATCTTCGAAGGTGGCACGAGGATGTTTATTTTATGCCTTGTGGGTCGCGCGTTGCAATATTGTCTCTGTTGGCTTGTGAGTAAACAGAGTTGTAATGGTGTGGTCTGGAGATATCTTTGGACCAAGAAAACAATGCGCATAATCTTTGTTGGCCGCGAGCTGTTTTTCTCTTGAAATCGAATCAACGGCCGTCGTCGGTGCCGGCTTTTACTCGACCGCCAAAACGACAGGATCTTCGACGGTAGTGCGAGGGAGCTTATGTCGTTGCCCTTGTCGTTCGCGCGCTTTGCTGTGCCATCCTGTGACGTGAAACAATAGGGGTTTTCCGAATGTGTGGGAGAACATTTTTATTTGTTTTATTTTTGTTGTTTTTAGGATATGAATAGTGGGCACCAAAGATTAACTCTATTTTCACGTTGTTTAGTGAGCATCAGGGCTAGCTATATAAAATAGGTACCAGTGTGCGTTTGTTTCCGCTCTTGAGTCGGGTTTTCTACTATTACGGAGGACCATAGTAATCAGGACCCACGATATACACAAAAAACTATATATCCCACTTTTTTTACTAACCATGTTTGGTCCTGATTACTATGGTCCCCCGTAATAGTGAAAAACGAGCAGTACGCACGCACCGAAAACCACAATGCAAATTAATGCTCACCCACAACACTTCAGTGTCAGGAGGAATGGGAAGAAGGGTCTTGGTGACTTCACTCTCGATCACCGTGCACCTCCTGTGTTGAAAAATATCGTCGCTAGCGCCAACGGGGCCTCCACCTGATTCCCCCTGCCTAAGAGCTTCTCCACCCGTTCCACGATCGGGTTTGGCAGAGGGGTCGTCGCCACCAGGCAGAGCTTCGTCTGTGGCATGTTTGGGCACAACGGGCGAGTGGGAAGTCGGGGTGGTGGTATCACTCTTATTATCCAAGTGTACAAGATATCCCTTCGGAGTGTAGATTGCACGCGTAGGTCGGAGCGAAGCAAATCAGGTGACGCAAGCTTTACACCAATGTGACAAAAAATGCCAGAAATTAATGCATTATGCGATGGAGGTCTCATTTTAGTGCGGTTCACTTGAGTTCGGGGTCCCGCTTTACTGCGGGGAAATTTGCTTGTCACGACTTCGTCTCACGGTCTTTTGTTTTGGAGTTTGGCGGTCCTAGTCTTATACGGCACACACACGTATTTGCGTAGAGCAGTATTGTACAGGGTAGCAGTAGTACCAACAAAACGCCAATACAACAGAGCTCATCAGTGCTATGCTTTACAGCTTTACATTACTGTACTGTTGTACTGTACGACAGCAGTACTATAGATTTGGGCTACGATCGTCAAAACCTTCGGTGATTGATATAATTGGATAACGGATGCATAATCTGAGTCTATTGTTATACAGTAGCCGCGCTGCGACATACTGGTTCTTCAATACATGTACCGCAGCAGTTCAGACTGCCGTCTTTCGCCATACTGAACAGTGAACACGTGCATACATATGATACGTGGGTGACTCATACGCATAAGTCGTATGTACCCGACTCTAGTGTGGTACCGCACTATGCGAGCCTACCGAGTCCTACTACTCAAGAACGGTACCGCACTAATTTTTCGTCTGCCACGGCATCGCACTAAAGTGGGACCCCCACTGAATACCTGTATGATAGACACGAGCGCATGTTTTATACTGCAGCTGTTGGCAGTATGCACGGCAATGACTATTACAGTGACCGATGGATAGACCGTAGGGGCACACGTAAGATGAAGAGGGTACATAATCAATGGCGGAAGCAAAAAAATTAGTAGTGCCTGTAGCAGCTACCAAAGAGAGGATGGCGGTAGCAGCAACATATAGACAACGACACCAGCAGCAGCAGCAAGAAGCGTCACAGCAGCAGCAGCAGCAGACAACGGATAGCAACAGTATAATAGCGACAGAGACCACAGCAGCAGCACCGCAGCAGAGGCAACACGCACACACACGCTGCACGAAGGGGTGCACACACGTCTAACATGACAGAGAGGGGTGGGTGAGGTATGCCGTTGTTGTTGTAGCAGCAGCAGCAGAGATAGAATGGTCGCAATAGCAACAGAGAGAACATCACCTGCAGCAGCATCAGAACAGCCACAGCAGCATCAGCAGCAGGAGCAGCAGCACATAGAGGTCGCGATTGATACTCGTAGTGGCAACAGAGACAGCAACACCACCAGCAGCAGTATCAGCAACACGCATAGTATCATACACCCAAGCATGCTGACACTCGTAGTCCTTGTAGCAACAGCTACAGAGAGAAGGCGATGATAGGGGCAATGAAGACAAACATCACCAACAGCAGTATAAAACAGAATAACAGCCACAGTAGCAGCAACAGGGCAAGGATCGCGGTACGAGTAGTATACCTGGTAGGTAACAGAGACAACAACAACACCATCAGCAGCAAAAACACTCGAACATATATCGTGTGCTGCAGGCGTATCATACACACGTAAATCGCACAGCCGACTGGCGAACAGCCTGCCCGTTGATGGCTACTGACAGTGTCGGGCTGTTCGGTAACATTGTTAACAGCAGTTCATGTTTTGAGCTTTTCGGTGACGTTTTGAAAATAAGTTTGAAGCATGCGTCATAAAAAATGTGTTTAAGTGAACGGCAGCCTAAGGAAATGCCGCGGAAGCATGCGTTTTTTTGCATATCCTTAGGTTTATCAATATCATGCATATGATAGGCACTGCTGTTGTGTACCTTCTGACCATGAAAACAACCGGAATACATGGTATTATGCGTTCAAGAAGATAGTCTACTACTGTAGTGTAGATGGGAATGTTGCCGTACGTAGTCATTTATGCTTGCACACTGCATATATGTACGAGTACAGCAGCCTAGAGTTCCCGCCATGCAACCCCCCCAAACAAAATCGGGTTTAGACTGGTAAGATGTTTCCGCTTTGTAGAGGCATCAATACTGTTACGTAATATAGTATAGTGTGAAGGAACTGGTAACCAACAGATCAACCCCTCCTGTAAGCGTTGCGCATGCATACTCCCCCTGTACGGTTGTAAGGGCTTCAGTATAGTACTAGGTTAAGCACCCCTCTGCCGGGGACACAATATAAATCCCCAGGAGGGGAGGATAATATTCCATTCCCGAAAAAAAGTCCTACACGCAACAGAAACGCCAGAGGGGAAAAACGGTCTATCCCCGGAATTGAAACGTCTCCTACGGTTGGGCAAACCCTGACCCCGGGGACACCAACGACCCGTCCCAAGCAACTCGTGCGGCGCCTTCCAGACGATTTTTTATGAGAATACCAGCCGCGATGCCGGCTCTACATGGCTGAATATGCCACTTCCTACATAGTGGAAACACCTTACTATACTACTGATATTACACTGCCTGGTTCTGTTGTTTCAACTACTACTGTACTGCTACTACCGCTGCACTACTAGTACTGCTACTATTACTAGTACTGGTACCACTACTACTACTGCTACTGCTACTACTACTGAAATGGTGTCTAGAAGAAGCCAGCATCCTCTGACGTTGCATTGGCCAATGTAATGAGTGTTAATCATGCTGTTCACTAATTTAAAAATGGGTAATAGTCAAAAGGGGGTGTACCCCCGGCTTTTGGGGCCAAACGGGGGTGTAGGCAAAACACGCCAACGGCAGGCGCTCCCACGTGCCCCAACCTGCTTCAAATTCAATTATGACGTACTGGCAAGGTTCCCGCAGCACATGACGAGCACGCGCACCTTTTTTTTCTTGAAATCGGGCACGCTGTTGGGGCTAACGGCAACGTGGCGCAGGAAGGGTCAAAATGATCCCCCCTTTTGACCACATTTTGGGGGGGGTAATCCCCCGCAACTCTAATAAATGTATCAATTAATAGTACCCCCGCGTGACCATCATTTCCCCCCACTTGAGCAAAACAGTACCCCTTTGTGACTAATTCTGGCACTTCAAAAACGAGTAGTACAAGTACGTCTCAACGTCACCGTCCAACAGCCCGAATACACTACGAGCGGAACATCCAGTAGTTCGAGTAGTTGCGGTCGTTTGTCTCTGAAAAAACGACGGCACAAAAGACAAACAAAATAGGTAAAATCTTTATATTTTGTGCACGGAAACCAAAACATTTGCTTATTAGGCAATACAATGGGATAATCAGAGAAGACATGTCGTAGGTCGTGGGTGCTGCTCGGTGCTCGGTCCTCGTGCTTGGTTGTCGGGGCGGAGGGAACACACGCACATGACGCGTTCCGTTGTTAGCTTCCCGCAAGTCGTACAACATACTTAACTGGTACAGAGCTGTGCCTCGACATGTCGAAGATTAAAGCAGAGATTGTTTGCTCTTATCCGTCACCGAGAATGCTGCGTATATGATATGATATGGTACAACACGTACTACTGTAGAGGTGCCTCTATTAATAGTGGCGGTTTCGTAGTGCCGCTATAGTGCCTGTAAAATCGCTTTGTACAGATGGGAACAACAAGTAATAGCAGTATGGGAAGTAGTGCTGGTTGCCTCTATAGTCCCGACTTTTCCGGCTTGCAACATACCGGCACTATAGAGGGAACTCTACTGTACAGGTGTACCAGGAATGATATACGAGTACTGGCGCGGTTTGCGGCCTCTGTTTGTTTCCGATTTTCCCTTCGTTTTCGTTGGCCCTTATCCTGACTCCACGGTCCAGTCGCCGGGTGTCTGTGCTGTGCGTTCGATGTGAGAGGTGCAGTGCTGGTGTGTGTGTGTTCCCTCCGGCCCGACAACCAAGCATCGAGGACCGAGCACCGAGCAGCACCCACGACCTACGATATGTCTTCTGATTATCCCATTGTCCTTTCTAATAAGCTAATGTTTTAGTTTCTGTCTACAGAGTATAAATGTTTGATTGTCTTGTTTGTCTCTTGTTTCTTGTGCCGTCATTTTTTCAGAGACAAACGATCACTACTACTCGCAACTACTGGATTTTCCGTTCGTGGTCTATTCGGGCTGTTGGGCGGTGACGTTGAGACGTACTTGTTGTACTGCTCGTTTTTGAGGTGGCAGAATTGGTCACAAAAGGGTGCAATTTCGGCCAAGTGGGGGGAAATGATGGTCACGCGGGGGTACTATTAATAGATAACATACTAGAGTTGCGAGGGGTTACCCCTCCAAAATGTGGTCAAAAGGGGGAATCATTTTGATCCCTATTGCGCCACGTTGCCGTTAGCCCCAACAACGTGCCCGAAAACCGAAAACAAAAAAAAAGGTGCACGTGCTCGTCATGTGCTGCGGGCACCTTGCCAGTGCGTCAGGATTGAATTTGAACCAGGTTGGGGCACGTGGGAGCGCCTCCCGTTGGCGTGTTGGCCTATACGCTCGTTTGGCCCAAGCCGCCGGCGGTATACCCCCCTTTGAGCATTACTCTTTATAAATTGAAGCCAGCGACAATGCTGACTTGTTAGAACTTGAACTGGCCAATCGGATAATATCTGTTTAGGAGTACAATGATTCGTGTTATAAACATTACTGACACACATGTCATCGTTCTTGTGGGTAAAGCAGTACTAGCAGCGAGGCAGACCCTATTCCCCGGGAGGGGAGAATAATGCTGCATCCCCGGAAGAAACCGCCTACCCGATTAACGGAAACCCCAAACAGGGGACACAATATGTCTATCCCTGCAATTTATACTCCTACAATTTGGAAACCCCGACCCCAGCAACTCGTGCCTTGCCTCGTAAAATATTATATTGTATCGGCCAATTGGGGCCATGTATATATTTGGACTGATACCAGTAGCGTTGCTGGCCGTATAGTATATGGCTGAAATAGGCCACTGCCAAGGAGCTGCGTCCCCGCGCCGCACCAACCTCTAGATCAAGCCAGCAGCCTCGAGCGTGGGATTGGCCAATGTGCAGAATTGGAATTGGCCAACGAGATGCCTGTTTATTTGTTTAATAAGAAACATCAGCATCACTGCTGGCTTTATGAGACAGGACGAACTCGGCACCGCCTCAGGATTGTCGGCAATGCTGGCCACTCAGCACTCAACCGCCACGACTCGGCGCGGCGTGAGACCCAGTGCTCCACTGGTTACGCCCCCCACTCTCTCTACCTATTGGACAAGGCGGGACTGAAACTCTCTGGATCGCGAGGTTGCCATGACAGATAGACAGACGGGCACACGTCATTTCTGTAACATGATAGATATGTGTTCTATCCGTGTTTATGCATGCAAACTCTGTATCTGTCCCATGCCTGTGCGCTGTGTGTGTGTGCGTAAGTACGAGGTACGTTTGGTTTTTTTCTACGTTTCTACCGTCATATCGAATAAAATAATTCGACCTCCTTCCCTTCCCTACCCGAAAAGTGGGTGCCGGTGAATGCCTGCACTCAATGTGGAGCCCTTGTATAATACACTCTAGTCAACATTACCAGGTCTACAATGTGTTTGTTATATTAATAGTGAGGATTCAAATAATCCTCTTGGTAATTGGGTCGCGCACGTACACCAGTAGGCGCACACGCAAGAAAGTTGGGTAAAACATCGGAAAAAAAACGTTTGACGATGTCGATATTTAATTTTTACAAAACTGACATCTGTATGTCTGTCTGTCGCGGGCCTAGAATGCGCATTGCACGACGCACACTGAACCGATCGCGATGAGCCCGTGGTCGGATTGACGAGCAAGATAGGGAGACGATTATCTAGCCGGTTTAATGTCAAGTCGTCAAGAGTTCGTTGAGGGAGCTCGATTTGAGTGGGTGTTTTGCACCCATGAGAGAGGCTCTAGCATTCCAGGGGCGCTCGACAAAACGTTCCCTCGACGATGCATGCATTGTTACCCTCTACCGAAGCCGGAGAAAACAAAAAAAACAGCTACACCAGACGAGAGGGGGTGCGTGTGGTGTGCTGAGCCTGCAACCCACAGGGCACTCAAGCAACTAACTGGCAGAATAGAGGGGGCCATCTAGACTAGCTCTGCATTTCCATTGGATGTAGTTCCTGCCATGCCGTGTGTGTGGAGGGACGCTGCTGGACCTTGTGGAGAGTGGAGAAAGGAGATCAATCTCTTCTCTAGCCCGAGGGTGAATTTTTATCGACATCGTGGTGCGTGATGAGATAGGTGCGGAATAGGATGCTTACAGCAGGGCGCCAGCCGACATATAACTACCGAGGACCAAGGTAGTGGTCTTCCGTCTATTGCTGCCTCTGTTCGCAGCTGCTATGTGCAACTCGTGTAGCAGTGTAGCTGACGTTCCCGGTGACTTCGTAAATCGATATCAACGAACCTTCGACACATGTTTCGGTTTTGACTTTTTGACTAGTACGCAAAACCAGCGGTCCTGGGCTTTTTCTTGTTTGTTTCTTGCGTCACGTCGCACACCCGCCCCATCCCCTATACCCCGGAGTACGAGTATCGTAGCCCTTCTCTCCTCGAGCTCCCTTAACACCAGCATGCATGCAGGGTGTGTGTTGTGTGGGATCCGTTTGGCATACTCGTGCCCTGACCCCTGCCCGGTTGGACATATATCAACTGCTTGTGCTGCTGTGTACCAGGTGCTGCTGCGTACGAGACACGCCCCTTGTCAGGCACGTTCCTTGTCCCCCTCTAGCACATATGGTAAAGTCGAGTATCGACCACTCAACCGGTCGAACTCACAGCTGACAGGTCGAAAGAGTATGATACCCGATACTGATACTCGTACATTATTACTCGAACAACGCATGTTGGACACCAGACTGCAGTAGAGTGGTGTGTGGGAGTGCCGGCGGCCAGCCTCGCCTAATGCAGTTGTATGAAGGAGATTTCACACGGACTGAAAAAATCCTCACTACTGCCACTCTTCTAGTATCTTCACATTCCCTGTCCCACAATGCGTTATTCGGTTATTATGTGGTGCGGATCGTACATCGCCGCAACCGGAGCATTTACGCTCCTGTACATAGTGAACATAATCTGAATATTTGCAAGGCTCCGCACGTATGTGTGCCGGTTTCGCCGGCACACATGCTCCGAGAAATGGAGAAGGGGTTGGAGGGGGCATTTGGAAGGTCTGTATTGTCTTTGAACATATGATACACATCACGGAGTAACGGGCAACAATGCCAAGTGGGGGAAAAATGAAGACGGTTACACGTAGCCGGACCAAGATAATGCCCCTTCCGGACTGCACGCACGCACGTATGTGGGGACAGAACACTGCTTTAATTTACGTTTTGCAGCAGTACAGGATAACTAAAACGTGGTTAGCCTAGCACCATACGAAAAACGTACACACAATTGTCTCCTGTATTTATACGGCCCCGCAGGTGTGCCGACATACATGCTCCAGGAAGGGGAGAAAGGGCCCATGTTTAGCTTGGGAGAGGCTTTGGTTTCAACGTGAAGCCGTGTAGTACATACAAGGCTATGCATTGAAAAGTTTTAAGGACGATAGGTTTATGGGTCTACCGGCGTCGCTATTACCACCGACGGGGAGGAAAATAGTCCAGCGCAGTAGTATAACAAGTAAGCCCATGATGTTGAGCCGCCTTCACCGCAATTCTGGACTATTGTCTAGGATAAAGTATGGAAATCAGGGAAGTTGGTTTGGCCCACGTGTGCTTCCAGTAATATGAGAATGAAAAATTCAAAAACTGCCCAAAACACTAATTTAGACCCTAACCCTAACCCCGACCCTACCCATAGCACTTCGTTCGGAAAAAATCCACGATTTAATTTTTCATTTGGTCGACTACATTAAAACTCATTACAAAATGTTCCCCGATTTCCATACTTCATCCTAGACAATAATCCAGTGAAGTCGTAAAGGCTACTGATGATGTTGCAGCGATACAGCTGAAGCCAATGGCACGCAATGTCCCAAAGTCTCTACAGGTTATGGGCCAGCCTTCAAATGTACAGACGCTCTGAGACGTAGGTGCAGATTGACGGCAAGGAAATTGTCACGGCATACATACGTCGTATGGGTAATGATGGCAACAGTGAAAATATGTACACGTGACCGAGGGAATGCGACGAGAAGATGAAACGACACCACAACCCTAAAAAGGTCAGAATGAAAAACAAAAACGGGAGAGCTGTGACCACAGGAGGAAACAAGAAAAATAACATCTATATTTTCGCTTGGTTTTAGAGTACCCGCCCCCCCTTCTGTCTAGGGAAAAACGATTATGCGGGTTGTCAACGTTATATTTGTCCTCTATCCTTGTGGAGACTACTGTTGTTTTTAACCCCTTCGACGCTTCAGAGAGAAAGAGTGTCGAAACAAACTGGCGATTACACCATCGGCCGCACAGAGCAGCTCGGGCCGCTGGGGTGAGGGCAAGCGTCCTATTTGCAATGTAAGGAGACGTGCGACACGCGTGTGTAGCATGGGAAAATAATGCTGCTCGACGCTCAGACGGTTGAACAGACCCCACTTAACGGTTTTTAGGTCAATATACCTTGGTTCCGAATAGGTTCACAACCAGATTAAATGTGCAGAGTACCAAGATACCAGGTGTAAGACATAAGAAAAATAATAACAGGTATATTAAGTACCTGGTATCTAATAAGTATCTTGGGACGGCAACACACAACAGGGAAGGCCAAAACATCCAATGTGCATAGAAATGCGCGTCCGCTCATACAGCATGCGTGTCATTGTTGCCACAAACGTTTTCGCCCGATGCTGCGATTTTTGCTTGTTAGCGTACTCACACTACAAACATCAAGAAGGGTTGAGAGATGTTACGTGTTATTAGGTACCCTGGTATTGTTTACCAGCCTGATAAAATTATAGTGCAATTTCCGAGTTTCACATTTATGTACAGCCGGTCGCCCCGGTGGTCAAGTGGCTACCCTCGAAGACTACTAAGGTTGGAGTCAGGGGTTCGAATCTCGGTGTGGAGATTTTTATTTTTGAGACACCAACTGCCGAGAGCGCTTCATAGCGTGGGTAAGCACAATTCGACGCGAGTCGACGAGGGAAGAAAGTGCTGAATTCTTCACGCGATAAAAAATGAGGCGCGTACCGTAGTGGGGAGGGGGGAGAAGAGCCTGCTAAGTGACCCCAGATCTGAGTCACGACTAGGGAGGGAGAAGGAGAAAGAAAAAGTGCGAAGATACTAGATAAGATGAGCAAAAAAAAAAAAAAAACATCGCGCACTTAATGGCCCAGGGACGCATGCTGTGGTAGAGGTGCAGAAAATTGAAAGTGCTACCCGATGAGCAATCTCATGGCCTAGGTACACAACCAAAATTAATGCAAAAATAATACCGATGTTCCGGCGATTTTGGGTTAAGGAGCCCCGTCATCGAGAAAGCGTTTCAGCCAAAAACTGTTGCCTTGTCCAAGCACCCGTCCAGGCCTGTATGAGGGGCGTGTGACTATTCCAGAGACAGGAAACTATAGCAGTAGGGGTGTGGGGCGGGGGCAGAGTGAACAATAGACACGGGGCGGCCAGCGGATGCCTGGATGCATCGAGAGTAGTGCGCCACTCTTGCTGAAACTATGCGAAGGGACAGTCCCTTCTCGCTGGCCCTGTACAGCTTATATCCACCGACTTGTTTTTCTGCGGGATTGTCGATTGTTTCTCAGTGCCATCTCCTCAGCAATTCCGTTCGCATATTTTGCCGAGAGCCCATGAAATGACCCGGTGGCGGAGGTTTCCGTGATGTGAACTCCGAATGCTGCCTAGTTGGGCCCTGCTGTAGGAGGTCAAACCGTCATGTGTTAAAAAAACTCGGATGCGGGAGTTACACAGATACTAACGAACGTAAAAAACGGGAAGCAACAAACCGTCAAGAGGCAGAAGTATTGTAGCAAAATATCTAAAGCAGCACTATATTGCTGATCAGACTGGTACAAGGTATTCAGTACAGGGGGCGGGGGTATACGGTTGAAGAGCTACCAGTACTAATTTTTAATATTTGCCGATTAAAGAGAGGTCAAAATGACCAGAAGACACGAAAAGCGTTTTTTTTTAGAGGTTCGACAAAATCCCGAAATCCGACGGAAACCCCTCAAAACTGAAGTTTTGCCCCAGATGTGCCTAGCGTCCTCCAAAAAAGCGGTCCAATTGTGCTACTTAGTGTTACGGAGTGATGTTAAATATCTAGCTATAGATATGAAGACAGGTCCCTAGAACGGTCCTTGTGGACCTGATATAGTATATGCTGCTGTTCCAGGATTGATTGTGTTCTTTAGGTCCTAAAGTGGTCACCTGTAGATGTGACGGGACATGATAATTCATTATATTACGAGCGGCGGGGGATTGGGAGAATCCACCGTCCATTGAATCGCTTGGAGTTCTGGCTTGTCTCACGACTGCTGGTTTATCGAAGAAGCAACTATTAATATAATAGAACAAGCTAAACAACGCGAAGCGGTGCCTCCCAATATCGTCACCTCCTGTGCCCGTACTACCCAGAGTACCGTCAGATTTGCCAAACGTAAGAGTCTATTTTCTGTTTTTGACTTCGTCCCATACGCTTCTTTGGGCAGCGACGACAAGGGTGTTTTTTCGGCGCTCTTGAACCCACGCACAAGCTCATTAAAATCCATACGTTTGGCATGAGAGAAGTACCTATCTTCTACCAGGTACCTGGTATCCAAGTAAGAAGAAAAGTATCGGGTTAGGATATAATTTTACAACGTCTGACACACCTCTCTCTTAAACCGTAGCCTCCTCTGTAATCCAAAATATATGCATGCCAGTAGTACAAGATTTCCCTTCGGAGGAGTGTTATAATAATAACGAGGGCGACCCAAGAAAAAAGGCCAAAATCAACCTGACTGAATCCTCGTGTATCTGTGATATATCTTTTGTAATCTTTTGTATGTTTGGTTCGCGCCAGACACGCTATGCATTGTAGCGCTGAGGACGTGTGTTAATAATGGTAATGGGGGGTGGTTGCTACATAGAAACCAAAATCTGTGAGCAGAAGAGCCGGCGGAAGCAATAAAAAGCACCAAGATAGCACATCACACTAAGTTCTTGTTGGGATATGGGTAGACCACAGCAGCAGCAGCAGCGAAGCAGCAGTACCGAAAATGTAAAAATGGGGTGGTTACATAGAACACAAAAACTGTGAGTAGAAGAGCCGGCGGAAGCAATAAATAGCACTATAAGATAGCATAGCACACTTATTAATAGTTCCTGTTATAGGTGGACCACAGCAGCAGCAGCGAAGCAGCAGTTCCGAAAATGTAAAAAGATACGAGTAAAACACCCAAAACGTGTTCGCCTATGGAGCGGGAACGTACTCCTCCTATAGCTATCACATCATAATAGCAAAAACGAGCATAATTTGCGGCATTTTTCTTAATTCTGCGAGCATAATTGTGAAAAAACGGCATATAACGGGCAGAATAATACTGGATTTTATCGGCATAAGAAATCAAAGCCTAATCATACCGTACAGCTACGTACGTACAACGGCAAAAAATAGCAGCCTGCCTAGAGCAAAAACTGAGCAGTCACATCATGAGCCAAGTCATGAGAGCCGTAAGGGCCCATCTTATCGAAGAATCACGAAGAATCGTAATTGGAAAGAATCGTAATTGGATTTTTTTTTAGAATTTAATTTAATTTGCATCTGATTGGTCAAAAAATGAATCACCAAGCAGGCTTTTTCGTTTTTGGGCCG
>JAYJMJ010270359.1:0-12983 GCA_036873875.1 Laminaria ephemera | reverse complement strand
CGACAACGACAACGACAACGACAACGACAACGACAACGACAACGACAACGACAACGACAACGACAACGACAATGAACATGACAACGACAACGACAACGACAATGACAATGACAATGACAATGACAATGACAATGACAATGACAATGACAATGACAAAGACAATGACAATGACAATGACAATGACAACGATAACGATAACTATAACCATGATGATGACATCGACAGCGACGATTATTACGATAACGATAACGATACCAATAACGATAACGATAACGACAACGATAACCATAACCATAACCATAACGACAACGATATACCGAAAACGATATTCCAGGATCGACCAGGTGGATGCTTCAGACATGCGCGCCGTTATCCTCGCCAAGGCCTCCGACGGTAAAGCCGGGAAGGAGAGCCAGCTTGCCGACTTCGCCAGAAACTACGACCCCGCAGCGTCCTGCGCCACCGAGGACACCGCCGGTTGGGGCGGAATGGACGAATGCACTGCGCAATGCGGCAGCGTTCGCTCTTCTGTTCTGGGGAAGGCTCCCCACGAGGGGACGTGCCTCATGCTCTGCACGGTGGCAGTCCAACCATGCACCTCGAGGTGAGAAACGTTCACCAAGTATATTCACGAGCGGGCGTTTCGGTCTCGGCGGTAAAGCTGTCAGTCATGATGTCACGTTTCTTGAACGAAGAAGTTTCTCAGAGGGTCTACCTTGGTACGTAGCGTCTTTAGTATTTCTGGCACTATAGTGTTTTGCGCTCTCGGAGCGTTTGCGGCAGGTATTGATAGCAGCGTGTCGTACTACTGAAGTTTTGAGTTGCAGGTAACTTTATGCCCTTACCAACTGCAGAAAGTGAATTGGCGTTGCACCCCACTTGACCGAAAAGTTTAGCGTTTTGATCCGAGCACCCCTCCCCCTCCCTTCCTCCAGCATCCTCGCACAGATACTGATGTCGCAGGTGAAGCGCATTAAAGGGAACTTGACATGGACATCCTGGGCAAAGAACAGGATCGGAAAGATGCAGCAAATGCTGATGACGGTGGTACGTGCAACAATGGCGTCGCTGAAGGCAGTCATGGCGGACGGGGAGCGTGTGGTGATGACACACCTGCGCAACGGTGATTGGGTGAGCAGACCGTTTTCGCGCTGTCGATATCTGAGCGTGCGCCAACTGCTGCGTTGTCCGATTTTGCTTGTGGCGAAGGATGCAGCGTTTGATCGAGCAAGCAGCGGAAGCGGGTCTTTCTCTCTCGCTCGCCCTCGCTCTTTCTCTCCCCCTCTTCTCCCCCACCCTCCTCTCTCTCCCTCTCTCTCTGTGTCTCGTTCTCTCTCAGTTTCTCTATTTATCTTTTTATTTATTTCTCTCACTCTGTCTTTATTTCGCTCGCTCTCGCCCTCCCGTCCCGTCTCCCCTTTTTCTCCTTCTTTCCCTCTTTCCCTCTCTTTATCCGTCTCCCTCCCCCCCTCTCTCTGCCCCCCCCCCTCGCTTTCTCTCAGTCTATGCACCTCTCTCCCTCCCTCTCTCCCTTAGTGCCAAGCCGAGAAAAAGTGAAAAAAAACGTCGACAATTATGTCCCTTCGAGAAAGGCACCGAAGAAAACATACGCGTGGCGCTTGGCCTGCAGTGTACGAGAAGCAACGTATCGTTCTGTTCCGGGCCTATCAGCATCACTATTTTCACATATGTACCAGCTACACAATATACGTGCAAGCGGTGCCGTTTGGGTATATGCTCGCGTGTGTCAACATTGTTTCTTCGACCTATTGTTCCGTATGCCAATTCCTGACATTCAGCATTCTCCACATTTCCCCCCCATATTCTTCACTTTTTTCGCCCCCTTTGTCTCCGCTTTTTCTCCTCATTTTCTCGTTGGTTTAATCCTCTATTTGCTTTGTCTTCTTCTACGCATTTTCCTCCGCATTTATCTCCTCATTTCGCTTCTCATTTTTCTCCTCACATGTTGATCCTAATTATTAATCTGCATTTTTTATCCGCATTTCTCTCCGTTGCACTTCCCTGAGCAGGGTTCGTTGCTCCTGCTGCTACTGCCGGTGCTGCTGGCTGTCCACGTGACGATGAGTGTCTGCGGTCTGTCCGCACTCGGGGCAAGGGGGTACCGGGCGGAAAACGGACTGAGGTCGTTGCAGCGACAGGCATGTCTGATGCAGTTCAACCGCGTCTGCCGGTCCCGCCCGAAGAAGTGCGCGCGGCAAGGACTGTACATTCGGCAGGGTGTGTCGAGGTGGTTATTCCGCGGCATCGTGAAGGCTAAAGAAGATGCCGTGCGCAGAAAGGCGGCGGCAGAGCTTCCGTCAAGCGCGGAGAAAGCTCAGATGGCGGCAAACTTCGCGTAGTGGGAGAGGGAGGCGGCGGCTGGGGGTGGGGTGAACAGAGCAGCGGCCGACGCGGTGGGCGTGCACGGCATAGGCTTGTTACGAAACAGGGCGTGCGCTTAACGATGCATGGAGTACGCGACACGAAGGAGCTCTAGGGAGGCTAGGCATTTTGTTTGTGTGTCGTTCATGTGTGTGTGTGTGTCGTTCATTCAATTCTACGAGAATTATGGCGGCGGTTAAGCACAACATAGAAAGAGGGGTGGGGGTGGGGGGGGGGGCGTCTCAACTGGATCCCCACGACCCCGGTGAAGAAAGTCAACGTTTCGCGTAGTGGGAGACGGAGGCGGCGGCTGGGGGTGGGGTGAACAGAGCAGCGGCCGACGTGGTGGGCGTGCACGGCATAGGCGTGTTACGAAGCAGGGCGTACGCTTAACGATGCTTGGGGTACGCGACACGAAGGAGCTCTAGGGAGGCTAGGCATTTTGTTTGTGTGTCGCTCATGTGTGTGTGTCGTTCATTCAATTCTACGAGAATTATGGCGGCGGTTAAGTACAACATAGAAAGAGGGGTGGGGGTGGGGGAGGGGGGGTCTCAACTGGATCCCCACGACCCCGGCGAAGAAAGTCAACGTGATTCTGGTACTTTCAATTTGCACATACGTGAGGGCGTTTGGCTATTTGAAGAGGGCGTCTTCACCATCCCGCCTTGTGAATTCACCATCCTGCCTCTGTCAAGAACATGCCAATAAATCGTCAGTTTTGAGTTCGACCAAATTGGATAATACTCAGCTTTGCAAGCTGCGTGACGCGTGACGCTTGAGGCGTGATGCGTTATGCGTCGGCCGCGCGGTGTGCTCTTCTTGTTGACGCGGCAGCTTTTCGTGTGTGTGCGTCGGCCTTTCGTGCCTTGTTTGTTGTTCCTCCCTCATTTTTGTTAGTTTCGTTTTTCGCTCAGCAAAAAACGCAGACGCCTGGTTCTCCTCTCGAAAAGCGTGCAGTTTGGAGACAGTATAACCGGAGTAAACGCTTTTATACCAATCCATATCGTGATATCCCGCGGGGATTTTGTCGCGATAAAAATCCCAAGGACCGCCCTCCAAAGTTTGGCTCTTTCCGGTGTTGTTAAACCAGTTCGCAGTCGCTACCTAAGACAGTCTCAATTGTGCAATACGCGCGGGTGCTGTGTAAGACTTGGTCCAGTTTCGACAACAAGCTGGTTGAAATATGCTGTACTTTAAACACTAACCCTACCCCTGACCCCGACCGCCTGAGAAATTTCTCGGAATGACGGTATATTGAAGAGTACGAGTTAGTGTGGACTGCTATACCAACCATCTCGCTGAAGCTGGGCCAAGTCTACACTATCGATATGTGCTGCACAGCCAGTCATGCATGATCAAATTCGTCGTGTGCACTACTGATACGCGCTGCACCGTCTTGCATGGCCAAATTCATCGCGGCTGACTCCCGAAGAAAAAGGGCACGCACGCACGCGGAGGATGCCAAAAGAGCAAAGAACCGCCCCTACGGAACGGGGATGACGCTATCATATGCATTGGCATGCTGATCTCCTGTGTACTACTCCCTATCGATTTTTCAGGGCTAGAAGCAGAAACGTTGTGGAGCAGGTGTTGTAACAGCCCGTCGGGAGCTTCAGAAGGAAACATGAGCGACGAGTAACAAGAATAAACCAACCACACGAGGTAAAGCGGGGCTGCCAGGTTAAGGAATGATGTCATTTTAAGGCCCAGATCACGATACAAGGGCTTGCAGGTGACAGACAGATAGACAGACAGACAGACAGACAGACAGACAGACAGACAGACAGAGAGACAGACAGACAGACAGACAGACAGACAGACAGAAAGACAGACAGACAGACAGGCAGACAGACAGATAGACAGGCAAACAGACAGACAGACAGACAGACAGACAGACAGACAGGCAGACTAATTAATTAATGACAGCCTATACGCACCCCGCTATGAAGAGACGTTTTTGCCTTGCAGGGCAAAAAACGAACTCGTCTTTGCCTTTCGACGAGGGGGCTGAACCATGTTCTGACCCCAACACGCGGTGAAGACTCAACCTGGTTTTAATAAACAGGAAGGGGGCGGAAGTTCTGAGGGATGTGTGACCCTAGGATATAGCCATGGTGGGAAGGGATGGGTGAGGCATTCATACACGCAAGAATGCTTGAGTAGAATATCGTATGCTACAGACGACCGTAAGCGATCGGGGGTAAACAAGTATGGTCTCAACAAAATACTCACAAATATTGACGGTGCCCTGCTACAGGTATAATGGTAACTAATAGAACAACTGTATCTCATATCTATCCCGCCTGTACTGACCAAAGCGCGCAGCAAGCGACCTCGAGGTAGGTGTGGAATCAAGCCCAAAGACAGTACCCCGGCAGGATCCTAATGATAAGATATAGGGCGACAACCAATTTCCCGGCCTTGTTCAGACAAAACAAAAAGAAACGGACACACCTCAGAAATTATGTACCTCGTAATACCTAAACCTTGTACGGCACGAAACCAATAGTGGACTGCATAGAAACAAACCATTTTTCACTCGAACGTGCAACAGGTGCACGGACTGTACTATGCGCCATTTACTTCACATGTGCAACTCTTCACCGCTGCACACTTCCCTCGGGACGCCAACCCTACTTATATGAAAGGTTCCAAAATGCTAAGGCGTTTGCTTTGTAATAAACTCCTACTACTGCAGTACTGGTTGAATCTAGGTTACTGTGAGATTATCAGGGTATGTACATTCCGACCCCAGACGCGTGGTACGATAGAGGTGGCACGTTTTGGCTAGAACGTTTTGAGAATGACGGGGCTCCTTAAACTGAAATCGTCGGAATTTCGTTATATTTTGTGCATATCATTTTCGTTTAATGCCTAGGCCATGGGATTGTTCATCGGGTAGCCTTTCTACTATTTCCCAGATCAGGTTTTGGGAGAGGTATATTGCTCCTCGAGTAAGGAGCCTCAGAACAGAAAAGGGTGAACATCAATCGTAGCACGCGTCCCCATCGGGAGGAGGCATCTCATAATAAAGAATACGCCAACTAACATCGTTATTCAGTAGTGGTTCCTCTATACCGTGGCTTCGGTTGACTACTGTAGTACCGGTTGCCCGCTGCACTACCCACCCTATGACGCATGCTGCGGAAGAGGTGCACCATTTTTTTTCTGGGGCTCCTCACTTGAGGAGCTCTATACCTCACCCAAAAAATAGGTTTGAGTATGCCAAATGTTCAGCCTGATGACCAAACCCATGGCCTGTGTATAAAAAGTATTCCTATTGCAAAACAAGAATGATTTTCCGACGAATCTGGGTTAAGGAGCCCCGTCATTCAGAAACTATTTTTTGCCAAAAGTGCTACCTCTATCGTAGCACACGTCCTATCGTAAGAACGAGCCCCACAAGAAACGCAGCGAAAAACATACGGGGAAATGTCGTCTTCGACAGCTATTGTGTTGAAGTTAGTCTAGACACACTGTTTCTCAAACAATAGTCTAGCCTAAATATAACATACCAGGTATTGGTTTCTCATCAGGCGACCAGTAGTGTATATCGCCTGTGAAATAGCTTGGAACGGGTGGGAACTCGCGGTAGTGGCGGCATGCAGAGTAGCGCCGATTGCCGCTGTAATAGTGCCGGCCTTTCCGACTGGCGCATGCCGGCGCTATCGAAGGACCCCTGCTATATTGCCATCAGGAATTGTTGGTAATGTGTGCCTGCCTGTATACCAACAACGTTGCAGGTAGCACCTACGACGATGCCCAGAATGCAATTTACAAGGCTGCGTATCAAATTATGCAATCAATCGCACTCACAGCCGACGCTCTTGCAAAGCAACTAACACAAAAACTGCTTATTACCGACTTCAATCAATCACGACATAATGAGTGGAGCGAATGCCCCAGACGGTTGATGCCTGGTACCTCCAGGGTATACAGTACGCTTACTTGCCGACCGTCTAACGAAATGTGCAGCCCGAACGTGGAAAACAGGGGAAACAACTTTCACCAACCCAGAGAACACTTGAAAATAAACTAGGCTTAGGTTAGGAGTTAAAAATAAGGGTCATCAACGAGCAGGACGTGCTGGCAGTGATATGGTTACGGTAGCGGTGAACTTACGTTTTCTGCGACCCCTTGCCTGAGGAGTTCCATGCCTTCCTACACACTGGGATACCAACCCCATGGCCTAGAACTATAGTGTGTACCAGGTACCTGGAAACAGAAATGGTACCTCAACGATATTGCGCAGTTCCATAATTTTGGAGCCCCGTCGATCAGAAATAGTCTGACCAGAAAATGCCATCCCTATGGTAGCACGATTCTCAGACCTCCTCCCGGCCATGCCTTTTGTAAGGCAAAGCACGCCAATACACCTTCAATCCACGACAATCGAGAACGCCTTCACCTGTTATACACCACGTATTGATCAAATGCTTGACACAGCATCATCAAGACGATGTGCGGGATTCGGCAATCGCATGTATGTGCGCTTTCGAAAATTCACACACACACGCTGAAACCGCCGCAGACCTCTATTATTCAAACTTGTCTAAACTTAACTTCGACCAGTTGCATATTTAGATAGTAAGTTTGCGCGCCACATGCTTATAAGGGTAAAGCCTACGTGAGTATGTATTGGGTGAGTGCATGTACCTACGCACATATTCATATACATATGTGTAGGCGATTGTTGTATGAGTATAGATGCAGTGGGGCATTTTTTTTCATGTACTTCGTATATTCATCATGGCAGCAGCGTAGGTACAGCACACAGGATCCATGTAATTGCATGCCTCTATATAGTTACATATGTTCCCGTTGCCTCAGGAGTTTTGTCCCAGGGAGTAGCTTGCTCTATCGGGAACTGTGACCTTGTTTTTATGGCGGGTGGCCGGCAAAAACGCTTTACTTCGTAGTGCGTACGAATAGCTAGAAGTAGTATACTCGTTTCACTTTACTTCGTTGTATTTTATGTCGACGGCAAATTTCCATGCGTATTTCTTATTCGTACCGGGAGTAAGCTTCTTTGACAAATATGGTGAGCGACCAAACATATAACGTGCGGAGCACGTTCTCCAGTTCGCTCACGGGTTCGTCGCGCAAGGTCGATGCCGTCGGCACCCGTTCGCGACAGAGCGTGTGGGCCACGGAGTGATTGCGGAACGTACCGACTCACCCTTAGCTTCCGTCGAGAGAAAGGTTGGGGTCGAGTATAAACAGAGAGGATATATCTCCCACAACTCAAGGGTCGAAGGTGACTGTACTGATGGTTTCGTATCCAAGTTTACCGCCTCTCCATATCCTGGTACAAACCACAAAATATCATATTCGGTGGTTCTTGCACTAAAAGTATCCTGGCTATGCCCACTGAGACCAGAACAGCTGAAGGAACAAGTAGTGTAAACACGTATTCTTAGCACTCATGGCAGAGATCGCTGCAGCCATTTTTCGTTGCAGCAGGTACAATCGGAGATATTGGTGTCCGGACTCGAACTATCGGAGGGGGGGGGAGGGATTGTTTCATCTTTTACCACGTGATTCATATTGCTCACGTCCACGCCGTTTGCTTTTTTATACTCTCCTTGTTGTTCAATCCAAACGGTGATTCTCGAAACGGCGACAAGCCCCCCATTATATAAACAAGGTAATAAGCCCTGTTGATTTGTTTTTGAACCAAACAAAAGTCTAAAAACACACACCATCTCGAATTTCCCATACCTTGACCGCAAAAATGGTGATTCTCCGGCACGCTAGGTGTGTGGGAGGTTATCGCTGTCTTGCAGACTGGTAAGTGGTCCTTGGTATGGGACACGGACACTTCATACGTCGGAGCCACGTCAGCGGACCCCTAACGAAGGGCACAAGTGCTGGAGTGGCTTTGTCCGACGGCGACATAAAGCAACATGTTCTAGTAGACCGTGAACTGTGGTCAAACGCACATATCGCGATCGACCAGAGCTGGGGTAGCGGGGTAAATCCATTTTCACTGCACGCCTTAGACCACTGGCACGAACGACCCCGCATCTCACTCAAAAGCGTGAGCGCAACACATGATCCAATGGCGGTGCCTATCGCGATTGTAAAAGTCACAAAAGTTTGCGACATGAAATATATAGGGTAGACATTAAGACTGGTCCTACGGTACGGGGGCTACCCCCATTTTCACTACCGCGTTTAGGCCGCTCCGGCGACTGACTCATTATGTCTCTCCAAACTGGATTTTTTGTGTTGTTGGCGCAGCGCAAGGGACAAGAATCCCAAGGTGGTGCATATCGCAAAACCAAAAAGCATAAAAAAGTTGGAACCCCGCAAACAAATAGGGGAGTCACTCTTCCGAGTGGCTCCGTACGGCTGAAAAAGAGAAACTAAAGATGTCCCTCCCTACCATAGTACCAGTCTTAACGCGAGAGGCCCAAAGCCGCTGACACATGAGACCCACACAGTGCCCCCCCCCCTAGCATAGACTTTGTCGCTCGATTAAATGAGGGACACACTAGTTGGCGCAGGGACAGAGTGACTGCTGCAGAGCATGCGGCCGTGATGATCGCCAACCACCGCCATGCTTTAAAACCATCAAGGTGCAGATCGAAACGATCATTGCGTTGTCTTCCCGTCTCCTTCGGTGCCCTCGTCCTTCCCTGGCGTGAGACGTACCCACCGTCCATTCTATGAAACGTCTCCATAAACCCGTTGAACCGGGGGGTCCTTGTTCACCCACAGCTAGCAGCCTCGTTGCGACAATTGATTATGATTTCACCTCGCTGCACGTTTGAAACTGGTCTTATCCACGCAACTATAGCAGCGTCTGTGATCCCGCCATTGTTGCTGTGGTATTGGTTTGAAATCCAAAAAGAAGTATGGATGCTTAGCCATGCGTGTCCGGGGTCTACGTGGAAAGCGTACTGAGATCAGGCACTCTCACTTGGCGCATTTACTACCCCCATGAGGACAAAAGCGTCCATTCCTTCGCGCCGAATCGTCTCTACGTTTTACGTCGCACATTTTGCCGTTTTCATCACCTCCCTCAGCTCCATATGGCACCCGAAGACGTTTCGTTGCCGGTAATATACCTGATCGGTTTCATTTTCCTCGGGTTTCCAACTCGCCCCCCCCCCCACTGTCGCAGATAAAATAACGCCCCGTCGCGATACAATCACCCGGCGACGTTGCCTTCGCTAATGAAGGCTCTTGTCTTCAACCTGCTCCGCGTCTACCTCTACCTCGCTACCGGCCGCGTGGTGTTCCCTATTGATTGACAACAAACACCACCCACGACACATGCTAACACAGAGGTGCGCCTTAATTATGAGGCTCCTGACTTGAAGAGGTAAGTACCTCACCCAAAAACTAACTTTGAGAAAAACGAAAGTGTAAAATGACTAGCAATCCCATGGCCTAGGAATACACGGATTAATACTGTAAAACACAAATCCAATTGTTTAGGTCCTTCGTTCGAGGAGCCCCGCTGATGATAAATACCTGGTACCAGGTATATGCCTCAAAACAGTGCTACCTCAAACGTAGCATTCGTCCCATAATATTGTAGAGTACGGTGAGCGTGGCCCTGGCGGTAGATTGTGTAGCGGTTTGCGCATGCGTCGTTGAGGTGTAGCTTGTTGTGGGACACATGCTATGTGTAGTGAAGGCCGGAGGCTTTGGGGGCATTGAAGAGGCGGGAGGCATGGGGGATAGAGGTGGTAGCGTCGGCGGGCGGCTCTGTCCCAACTGGAGCTGCCGTAGCTGCGACGGTAGTGGTTATCGGGTCCAATTTGGGTAGTATAGGAACCCTGCACACCACCGACGAATTGCCCTTGGATGAATATCGATCAAGGCCCAGGGAACACCGACCTGCACGAAATTGGGATCCGATGTAAAAGCAGGAAACTATCCAGTCGACCGTCGTGGCCGCGAGGGGCCACGGAAGTTTCTTTCCTTGGGCAAGCTACGCTGGAGGGCTTAACGATTGGTGATACTCTATACGAGGAGCACGTGCAGAAGGTTGACTTCCGTAATGATGTATGGCGATCATCTACGGAACTGTTTAATTTCGAAACTAGTACTGTAGTTCCCTTGCCGACAGGTCACGCCCCCCCCCCTCGTTGGCGTGCCGTGTATAGAGCGCAATACATGTGTTCTAGGCCGCGGGGATCCACATTATGCGGCCCCATCCGACAAGGACACTCGCTCCCGTGACAATATTACGTACGTGCTCTGCGCCATGTGTAGAGTGAAAGCCGCCTGGGCATGAAATCGTTGCTGGGTATGTGGCGAACAGCCGTCCTGCGGTCTGGCAGTTCCTCGCCATCCACACGCGTCGCTCATCCTCGTCGAAAACGAAAACTTGCAAGACCTTCGATAGTCAATTGTCGACACGGCAGGAGGGCGGCCAGGACGACATTGCTCAGAGGGAAACCCCCGGCGATTTTGATTCGTTCGAACACGTACGCTCGTGCAGGCGCCGGTGGTGGAAACCCTGCATCGACGAGGACGTTTTGATTCGTGTTGTTTCCTCAATTAGGAGGGCCGAACCATCATGTCACTGCAAGGAACGATGTGTCCCGTTGTGAGGTCCGCGGTGCGGAATGACCTCTGCGTATCGAAGGACAACGATAACATATGGATGATGGCGCGTGAAAGCAGTGTAAATGTGAATTGTTCCGAAAAATGTAGTACCCGGTACACCGTTAGAGGGAAATCCATCATCCAAATACTTAGTGCTGAAACGTGAACCAGGAAGAACACGTCCCGCCTTCGTTCTGCGTACGAGCGTACCGCAGTCTAACAGAAACCCGCAGCTGTTTCACAAGGCGCTAAAAGTTGTGCGCTGGACGCTTGCTACGTTAGGGAGGCAAAAAATATTTTCGGAGGCGCCTCAATGGAGGAACTCCGTAGCTCACCCAATACCTGGAATACTGCACGCTTCATCTAATGAACAACCCCGAATAAAGCACACAATGGGATTCCATCGATATTTGGTAAATTCTAGGTTGAGGACCACACCATAAGGCCGAAATGGTATGACGAACAATTATTGTCACCGTTCCATTAAACACGCATCACACACTACAAGATACAAACTCGATTGGTTGCACCAAGATATTCAGAATCACATACTTCGATGTATGCCCATTTCTTATAGACCCCTCCAGATCGCACTCGCCTCGCAAATGTACCATCAACACACTCACTCGCACGGTCTCTCTCTCTCTCTCCCTCCCTCCCAAACTGGGCGACGCCATGCCCAACTTGACAGGCGTTGATATACCAACGGGAGACAACTATTGTAACAGACCACGACACCGACATCCATCAAACTGTCAACAGGCGTCAAACATTGTTTTCTTCTCCTAGCTACATCACGACCGGAACAATAGCATTGATGCGCGACGCTTGTATATTTTACATGCCACGGCGCATACACACCTTTTCCCATCCGCAAACTTCAGTAGAATGAGGCGTGTCCTCGATTCACGAACCCCGCCCTTTTTTGTGCCGCCACAGCAACGGTACACCATGGAACAAATTTACCAACCAAATGATGTTGTACCTAATTAGCAGAGTGGGCTTTTATTCGCGGGACAGGGTGGAGTCCTGGTGACTTGCTCTGATCCCAAGGGGCAATCCCGCGCACAGAGCCCAATGTTGGGAGCTTGGTGCACGGGGTTGGCTTCTCTCACGAGGAGAGGTGGGTTGAGCACGGTAGCGCCGCCATGAGGCGGAGTTGAGGAAGAAAACCAGATATCAAAATATATTATTAGCCCATTTAGAGTCCCCAGGCAGGAGGAGTCAAACATAGGGGGAGTAAAAGGAAAGAAAGAAGATAATGAAGAGTGCCACGGAGGCAGTGATACACATCATTAGACCATGAATACTCCAGATTGGGACCGCCATCATATCAATATGAATATCCAAATATCTCCGTAGATCCTGTGCAGTCACACCTATCAGAAGCAATGCGCAAACAACAAATGAATCATGAATCTTACACCCGGAAGTTGCGCGATCGATCAGCCTCCCTTGGATGCGGCATTGTCGTGATAGTGTCCACGCCGTCCTAAAATCACCCCAAAACCACAAAACCAAATAATCATATTCATCCATCAAAATCTCATGGTTACTCAAATCTAAAACAAGTTTCTTCACGATACGGACTTTAACTCAAAAACCAAGCAAGCACTCAGCGCCGAAACTAGCAGACGATTTGTCCACGATACTCAAACGAGAATCGCTCAATGAATTAGGGTCGAGCATATCCGCACAGTAGTAATAATTCGTCCTAGAATACTCCCAAAACCACCAAAATGTCACACCTCCAATTAATATACACGCCCTAAACCAAGAGAAATTCAATGCTGAAATGAAGATAAAAATATCAAATTCCATCATCCAATACCAACACCACCCCCAAAACCACCAAAAATATCACACCACCAGGTAATGTACTCAAAATCCTCGACCATCAAAAATCAATGCGAATCTCTCTGGAGTGAAAAATCGCAATTTAGCAGTGGAAAGCGATAGTTTATTCGTGAGTAAACAAATTCGACTTAAATGTCGACGAGGGAAAGGGACGGCTGAACCCCTCTCGCGATAAAAAT
>JAYJMJ010270338.1:0-12985 GCA_036873875.1 Laminaria ephemera | reverse complement strand
CACTCACCCATCCATCCACCCACCCACTCACCCAACCTTTTGTCGCTTGTTTACCCCTCTGCTTCTTGCGCCCGTCGCTGTGTACGCGTGGTCCGTAACTCGTTTCAGGTGTTAGGGATGACCGTCAACCTGCGCAGGACGCTCACATCGACACCAACGCCGACATCTAGAGTCGATGATATCGTCGGCGTCGGTCTTGGTCCAAACCCCCCTAAGTGTTAACTTGATGTTGAGATTGTACAGTGTACGTACTGTCGGTTCGATCTGTTCTTGTTCGATAGCGCACCTATTCGAACTCAGCATCGACCTCAGCCGATCGTTGAAAGTAGTCATTGTGCGCTATCAGCATGCTGCTGTCGTTAAGGTCTTAGTCCCGATGATATTGTCCCGCACTCCAACCACATCAGTGTCCTCTGATACTCTCGCGCGCAGAGGCGAGATGGCCTTTGATGCCGCTGGCCCGGAGAAGGCGCCGTGCAGCATAGAACCGATCGCATCGTTCACAGAACCATCGAGTATCGCGAGCTTTGAATATGTCGCCCGACCGGACAGGGCGATGTGCAGCATCGCTCGCATAGCCATGTCACCCGTGTCTTGCAGCATCACTGAAGGCTCGACTCCAGATCCTCGATGGTGCGGTGAACCATGTCATTGGATCAATGCTGCATGGCGCCTTTTCCGGGACGGCGGTTTCGAAGATCATCTTCTCTTTACGCTTGAGGGCATCAGAGGACGCCGGTTCGGGAGAATCGCGGGGCAGAAATGTCGGAACCAAGACCGCCGACGACGGCAGCATGCAGGTAGCGTACAATGACTACCTCCGGAGGGCCTCTGAGATCGAAGCGAAGTTGGAAGAGGTGCTGTATCGAACAACAACAGGCTGAGCTGACGGTACTTGTACTGTACAACCTCAACATCAGATTTGTACCACAGTTCATGGCATGCTTTGAACTCTTTGTTATATATTATATATATCCAAGGAGAGGACACTATTGATGCCATCTCTCGCATGCCGCTGGTGCCTCTTCGTCCCCGCACGGTGATTGAGCAGCTCGCCTTTTTTCGTTGTCCCCTCACGTGCGTCGGTGAAGCTCTCTCGCTGCGCTTTCTTCCCTGTCTGTTTGGAGGCCGTGTCTCCCACCCTGCGATGGAGCTATTGTTCCAGTATTGATCGTACATTGGTCATCGTGTATTGGTCGTAGTAGCAATCTTTCCAGGAGGTCTGTCTCTGAATCTATGAATCTCTCTGCTCTCTATTTGGCATGGAGTATGAAACATAGAGCGACCGGCAGTTGCAGCTATACCATGCACCTTGCAGTGCCCGATAAAATGGTTATGATTCTCATGTTAGACGATTTCCATCCTGCTGCCGTGCAGTGCCGTACCATTCTTGTCGTCGGATGCACATGGACGACATAGCAGTCTTTGTTCTAATGTATACGTCGCCACCCTTCGCGCTTCTTCCACCCTTCCTAGTTTCCGACTCACCCAGACACCCAACCACGCACCTACTCACCACCCGCCCGCCTCACTCACCCACCCACACTCCCACCCACCCACCCACCCACCCCCTTACTACCACCGTCCATACAGGCTTGGAGGTAGGAATGTGGTCGGAGTCAACCTAAGAGGGAGCAGTCAGCATTGACCGGCCCTTTCGTCGAATTCTCTTCCAGAGCTTCTTCAGCCTCACCTTCTCGCGCTTCTCGGCTGTTTGAGCAACGAGCGTTTCGCCGTCCTGGTTGCTTCCCCTCGCCTAACCACCATCGTTGGTAACGCGGACAGCGGGGCCTTCCAAAACAACCCAATCACTCCAGGTGATACAACCAAGCGTGGCTTGTTCGGAGGCACCACAGAAAAAGAGGGTTAACATTGGTGTGTCACACGATACGCCATGCGATTGCTGGCCGCACGTCTATTACCCCGAGCAGTCCATTGTATTGCAGCCAGCTTACGTGTGTAGGTTATAGCACCTTCACCACAACATCACAATTTTGTCACGTTTGTTTCGTGGTCGAGTCGACCCCCAAATCGGCACTTTCGCAGAGTACTCCTGTTGACTGTTTGCTCCCTTGCTTCTTGCAGCCGTCGCCGTTTCCCCTTGGTCTGGAACTTGTTTGAGGTGTTAAGGACGATGGTCAGCCCGCGCAGGACGGTCACATCGACACGGATGCCGACCTCGAGCACCTGAACCAGCAGCAGCTGTCTCACGAAGCCTCCTTGAATGCCGTCAATGCCAAGATGCGCGACATATTCTTCCATCGTCGTTAGGCGGGACGGCCCGAAGTTATCAGCTACATCGTCGGCGGGTTAGTTCGAACGGTATCTGCTCGTCGACAACGTTGTCAACGCGATCGTCGTGCGGCATGCACGTCATCTCATCGTCCGCTGTATCGGTCGCAGGCAGGCAGCGTCCAAGGCTGTCTCTCGGTTGAACGTGGGCGAGTCGGTTGAACCTGATGCGAGAGGACCGGAGGATGCTACTATTCTTGCTCGTGACTTGAGCAATTATGTCATCCACCGATCAACCCGCATTAGCCTAAACCAACTTGTCCGCATGCAATCAAGAGGAGTCCTGGATACCAACCTCCCGGAGAAGTTGTCGTGGACGACACAATGAGATCCTTGCTGTACGACGGCGACGACAGTACTTCCCTCTGAACAACCTCAATTATGCCCTGTGGCGCAAACTGGCATGGCTGGTTTGTGGTCACCGTAACACGCAGGTTAACATAAACGACGACCACCAGGCGGGGGGCTGGGACCCGAACGACGAGATGCCCGTTGTCCGGAAGGCCAACACGGGGGGAAAGGAGTGGCGCAATAAGCTAGTTGGGCGATTATAGGACCGAAACACGTTGACTGCTCGTTTTCGGATCGTCCGAGTATTCTAATACCTCCGGTTCTATACAGCAGGTGTTCGTCCCCGATTTGCGACTCGATTGTCCGGTTTCATACGTAGCGTTGTTGCCGTGTACTGGCAGGTTTATGTGACCACCTCGGATGTTGTGGCCAGTCTTCTGGCCACCAAATTGCAATACCCTTACGGTGTGTGTTACCCTCTGCCGTTCGTTACAATTTTTCATTTGTTGTCCTGAAGATCCCCCCCCGTTTCTTCGCCAGGGGCAATTTGGGTATTCTGGCCGCTCATAATGAGGCACAGGATTGTGGAGTTCTGTTAATATTCTTGCGACAATACATTTCCCCCACCCCTACCCCTCGCTGAGGATATGGCGCTAGCAACGGTGTTTGGCGTTCCTCGAGTCCGTTATGGATAGGCTTTCTTCAATTCCCACACTTTTTCAGGGGGGGTTGTAACATCGAAGGTTAGATGTGTGGGAGTGGGGTCTGGAGAGCCCGATGCTCGATATATATTCTTATGTCCCCAATAATTCCATACTTCTCCATACACGGTTCACCAACAGAGGATAACGTATTTCTATTGCCTTGAAAGGACTGTAGTATAGGACTGGAATCTGGAACACGGAAAATTACTGCAGTGAAGGACCGGATATCTGGAACACGGGAAATTATTGTGCATTTCTTAGGAGGTTTTTTCGTATCAGGGGACACGGTCAATACTTCCACCGAGAGCCGTACTTCGATGATATAACATTGCTGACCTACTTAGAAGGTTTACTCGTATCAGGGGACATGGTTTGGGGCGAGGCATTACCGAGGCCTCATTTCAGACCTTCCACGGAGAGCCATAGTTTGATTATATAACGTTGCTATTCTTCTAATGTACCAGGCAGCACTCAGAACACGTGTGTGATACAATGGGTCATGGTTAATACGCCCACCTGGAAGGGGGTGTTTGTGTCTCCCTGCAACCTCTAAACACTGGTTCCAATTTCCGTCCAGGCAGCCAGCAGCGGCAGCTGCCATTGTTTGTTGTCGAGGTGTTTGCGCCTCCCATAATGTAGTTTTGATTTTTTTGTCGTCAAGTGTATCTTTCATCTCAACTCACACGATTATATACCCTCGGCGGCCTTAGGCAAAGAAAAAACGTGTGCAGGGTTTTCTTCCAATACCCACCTCGGTACATGCCTTGATTTTGGTTTACCCCGAGGTTCCATTCAGTATTTCCCCTGCTCATCGACGTTCATCGACATACAATGCGTTAATGCACGTTCTCCCGCGAATTCGGCGACCGAGTAAGATTCAGAAAATAGCCTAATTGTCGCCGGCCTCGATGATGTCAGACCCGGTGCAGAAAGCCGGCTCGGGGCAGAAAGCCGGCGCACAGCAGTAGCAGGAACCGTGGTGCAGGTTGCAGGGTGCAGTACCGAGCCTGACATCATTGACGCCCGCAATGCCACCATCCCCATGATGGAAGGGGTGGACGATGTGGAGGGGGAACGCTGGGGAGGGGTTTCAGTGCCCCAAGAAGGGACGGTGCAGCACCGTGTCACGGTGACGATCGGGGAGATATCCTCGTTCACCAGTTGCTTTGGAGGGCAGAAACTGGCGTACGAGGATAGCTCTCCGATCGTCGCCATATCACGATGTCGTACGGCCCCATCCTGGGACACTGACACCACTTCCGAGCTCCTCTCCTCCACATCGCCCACCTCTCCGACCACCAGGACGATGGCATTGCCGGCCTCAATGATGTCAGGCTCGGTGCGGAAAGCCAGCGCACAGCAGGAGCCATGGTGCAGGTCGCAGGGTGCAGCACCGAGCCCGACATCACTGAGGCTTGCTAGGCCACCGTTCCGGTCATCGGAGGGGTGGGCGGTGTGGAGGGGGAAGGCTGAGGAGGGACCTCAGTGCTCCAGGATGGGGCGGTGCTGCACCATGTCAAGGTGACGATCGGGGAGCTAACCTCGTTCACCGATTTCTTTGGAGACCAGAAACTGACGAACGAGGATAGCTCTCCCACCGGCACCTTGGCATGCTGCCACCACCGTCCCACCCTGGGGCCCTCAGACCCCTCCTCAGTCCTCTCTTTCTACATCGCCCACCCCTCCGACGATCGGCACGGTGGCGTTGCCGGCCCCGTTCATGTCAGGGTCGGTGCAGAAAGCCTTCGCACAGCAGTAGCAGGAGCCGTGGTGCAGGTTTCAGAGTGCAGCACCGAGCCCGACATCAATGATCCCGTCAACGCCACCATCCTAATCATCGGAGGGGTGGGCGATGTGGAAGGAGAAGACAGGGGATCCGCCTCAGTGCTGTAGGATGGGGTGGTGCAGCACCGTGTCAGGGTGACGATCGGGGAGCTAACCTCGTTAATCAATTTATTTGGAAGGCAGAATATGGGGAACGAGGATAGCTCTCCGATCGCCACCGTATCACGGTGCCGTACGGTCCCATCCTGGGACACTGAGGCCACTTCCGAGCTCCCCCCCTCGACATCACCCACCCCTCCGACGATCGGGACGATGACATTGCCGGCCTCAACCATATCAGGCTAGGCGCAGAAAGTTGGTGCACAGCGGTAGCTGGAGCCACGGTGCAGGTTTCAAGGTGCAGCACCGAGCCTGACATCACCGAGGCCCGCAATGCCATCGTTCCGGTCCTCGGAGGGGTGGGTGATGTGGAGGGAGAGGACTGGGGACTGACCTCAGTGCTCCAAGATGGGGTGGTGCAGAACAGTGTCACGCTGACCACCGGGGAGGCATCATCTTCGTTTCACCAATTTGTTGGGAGAGGGAACGAGTGCCTTGGTTGTTGCCTCTGCGACCCACGAGTCCTTGTCTACTGAAGAAGATGACGCGGGTGGGCACCACGATGGCAACACACACGGTGAGACGCTCCCACATGCTGCCGTTGCTTGCCGTACTTGATATAATACACACGTCACGCATGCCATAACAAGGGCGGCACTTTATGGCCAAAATATTTCTGACGGGAGCGGTTCCCCAAGCGAGGAACTACCCAATACCGTTTGGATGCCATTTGTGCTTAAAATACTATTCGTTAAGTAACTGTTAATAGGCCATGGTGTTGTCTATCGGGTTGAGGGTTGCGCTCTCATTTTTCTCAAGTCAGGTTTTGCCTGAGGTACACCGCTCCTCAAATCAAGAACCTCAGAACAAATAAAGGCACCCCTATCGGAGCATGCGTGACGCCGTTGTGCTTGGTTGTTTTCTTACGTAGCTTGGCATGCCTCATGGTGGCTGTGTATGTTCGTGGTGTTTCCTCTTCTGTATACGTACATCAGTACGGTGATACTAGCGCAGAGTTGCAACATTGCTTTTACCGCGAATTTGTATTGATATTTTACTCGAGCTTCAGCAGCAGCATCATTCGTATGATCTCCATCACGCACCATTCATAAGCGAACGTAGCTGTTAACGTGTTAGTCGTGACTATTACGGGGGAACAGAATGATCAGAACCAAATATGATTAGGAAAACGAGGGGAATATGTAGTTTTTTGTGTTTGGGTTCTGATCACCATGGTCCCCCCCGTAATCGTACGATAATGCAAACAATTGCGACAGCAGCAGACTGCAGTGCTATTCAAACACCTTTCTGAAGATTTTCCGCAGTCACTATTACAGTTTTTAAAGACAAATCACTTGGAAATTGTGTGGGATCGTTTTAGAAGCTTGATGGGCATGTATAATGAAGAACAAAGGGTAGATCAAGTGCATCGGCGGGTTAGATCGATGCGAAGATGTAAGTAGCTACATAAGGGAGTTTGACTTCGTGCATAGAGTTCCTTTTTTGGTCTTGCCTTGGTTACACTTTTTGTGGAAATGTTTACGAATGAGCGATCGGCATTCAAGCAAATGCCGTACGTTGTCGGAAGCCCAAAAAAAAGACTTCGTAGTTGAATAATACGCGTGGTACGTACCAGTAGATAGAACATCTATAATAGAGACTACAACAACAGCAGCAGTAGCGTGCCATACTCTGACTTGTACGTGCACGAACAACAACGACAGCAGCGTGGCAGACAGCCGACAAACCTCATGACTGGCGAGGGGGGCTAATGTACAACAACGCCAGTAGCGTGACAGAGCAATCGATAACCGACGAAAAAGGCAATGCGACGAGGGGACACAGAAGTAAGAAAAAAGCTCAAAAGATACGAAGAAACCCTGACGAGCATATTCGTACTATTAATACGAGTACAGGCATGTACGCGTAACGTCATGTGGTACAACAACAGCAGCAGCGCGACATACCCTGAGTTGTACGTACGTGAGCAACAATGACAGCAGTGTGCCAAACAGTCGACGAAACTCATGTTAGGCAAGGGGATCTGTGATACAATAACAGCAGCGGTGCGCCAGATAGCCGGTGAAAAAAACAAGGACACAGGGGGGTTAAAACACAAGAAGAAAATATACAAAATATACCAAGAAATCCCGATGATCGTATTCATACTACGCCCATGTATGGCATCACATGACAAAACAGCAGAAAGCAGCGTGATAGACTCTGAGTTGAACGTACACGCACAATAACGAATCGAAACAGCGCGGCAAACAGCCGACGAACCTCATGTCGGGCTAGAGAAGCTATGATACGATACAGCAACAGCAATAACGTCACCCATAGCCGTTGGACAAATTCAGGATTTTATACCGCGAAACAAAACGGAAACAACGCACAAGATACGAAGAAATCCCGACAATCATACTCGTACTGCGCTCATGTATGCCTTGTATCATACCTGGTATGATACAACAGCAGCAGTAGTGTGATCAACTCTGAGCTGCACGCACACCAACAATACTGATGGAGGCAGCGTTACAGACAGCTCACGAATCTTATGATCAGCGAGGGGGGGCTATGATACGCAAGCAGCAATAGTACTGTAGTGTAGTGTGACAGACAGGCGATGGGAAACCCCATGATACGATACGTGGAAGAGGAAAAAGACGGAATATATTGCCGAAACGTACTCGGGCAAAAATACGCAGCAACCCCGATGATTGTTCGTATGAACACAGGCCTGTGTTGAGAGACGTTTCCGGTCGAAAGAGACATCTTGATATCTATGCTGTTCCGAGCGTTATTCTGTGCCAACTCGCGACGTGAAACAATATTGTGTCGAACACGCCGACAGACGTGAGGAGAGCAGGTGCTTTTCGAAATGTTAGGAAGAAAAACAGATACTCAGCAAAACAAGGTGGGCACCAAACTTGGACAAAGGTACGCAGCAACTCCGACGATTGTTGGTATGAAGTACAGGCCTGTGTTGCGAGATGTTTCCTGGCGAAAGAGACGTCTCGAGATTTGTGCTGATCGAAGCCTTGTTGGGCCAACCTGCGACTTGAAACATTGTGCTGGACACGCAGACAGACGTGAGGAGCACAGTGCAGGTGCTTTTCGAGTGTGAGACAAACATAATTGTTTCGCACAAAAAAAGCAAAATGAGCATCAAACTCGACAAAGATACGCAGCAACCCAGATACGCAGGACTCCCGACGATTGTTCGTATGAATACATGCCTGCGTTACGAGATGTTTCCTGGCGAAAGAGACACCTTAGGGTTTGTGCTGCTCTGGGCGTTGTATTGTGCCAACCTGCGACGTTACACGTGATGTCGGATAAGCAGACAAACGTGTAGAGAACAGGTGCTGTTCGAATATGCGGGAGATTTATTTGTTTTTCCTAATGTAACAAAGCGGGCTCGGACAAAGATACGCAAGAACCCAGACGGCTGCTCGTATGAATTTACGCCTGTTTTGCGAGACATTTCCTGGCGCAAGAGACACCTTAGAGATTGTGCTTCTCCGAGCGTTGTGTCGTTGTGCCAACTTACGATGCGAAACACAGTGTCGGGCACGCAGACAGACGTGAGGAGAACAGGGGCTTTCCGAATGTCTGGGAGAAACAAAATAAAATGCACAAAAATAGTTTTTCGAGTCCCAAAATCTTACCTCTAATTTGCTATTATACTGTTGGGCATCAAATTGGACTCTATTTTTAAGTACAAAAGTGGGCAGCACGCCTACTATCTATAATTATTAGATAGATATGAATAGTGAACCATCTCGGTAGATCCGACGCGATCACACTCATCAAACCAATGTGCGACCAACCAGAAGTAGATCATAAGATCCGTCACCTGGTAGACCTGAGGTCGCACATGAACGATACCTTTGGCGTTCACAGGCGAGACTTGGAACAGGATCATGTATACAGGCATCTGCATATATAAAACGGGATGATGTGTTGTTGTTGTACGTGCTGTTGTCGTTGTCGTTTGTGATGGTGATTTATGTCATCGGATTATTTTAGTATTGTTCATTACCAGGTATCATAGTTTCCTCTTCGGTGTCATAATTGATTAGGCGTGGCGTCGCGGAATGCACCGTCATGGGGCGTGTCAGCCCCGTTCTTCGCCATGCGTTGGAGAATGCCAGGGTGATGGTCAAGTTTCGCGAGATGGTAATCGGTGCTTTGAGAAGTTGCAGAGGCTATACTGTAGGTGTGGTGTAAAACGGTACGACGGCGTGCCGAGCTTGCCCTTCTTAGGCCCAAACCAAATTCAGCAAATCTACGTCACTCTTTTCAAATTGGTAATACGTATAAGTACGTAGAGTGTTCAGATAGCACGGTACAATTTTGAATGACTGTCTATGGGTCAAGTCAAACCACACCGGTTGCGTTGGGTCAAGTCACCTGATCTGAACCGACCCGGCAAAATATTAAGATGTCTTGGCCTGACGACCCGACAACTGAGATTTTGAAAACATCCTGGACCGATCCGACCAGACCCGACCTCTGCGATTCGAAGACCTACTGATCCGGCCCAACCGGAGTCGCGAGATAAGATATATATATATATATTTTTAACTTCTTTACCTTACAGCTTCTGGACAAGCCGTTGTCACAGGTGTCGTCCCTTCTCCCCCCCCGGAGCATGCCTTCATTTTTTTATCGCGCAGAGGGTTCAGCGTTCCCAACGCTCGTCGATTTTAATCGAATTTTACTAACTCACTCTCGCGCGATTTCCGCAAGTCAATTTTGAGCACAAGAAAAAGTCCCTACGAGTACGAGTATGCACTCGGGGGGGGTCGAACCCGCGACATTGACCATAGTGGTTCCAAGGTTAACCCACTAGACCATCGGAGACGCCGACCATAATATCTCGACCCGACCTGACCCGACCCGACCCGACCCGACCCGACCCGACCCGACCCGACCCGACCCGACCCGACCCGACCCGACCCGACCCGACCCAAACGGTGACAGCTTGAAGTTCTCCTGAACCGCCGGCCGGGCACTGACCCGTGAAAACCCTTGGATAAATCGGAGATGAGGACTTTGCTTACACCCTTAACAGCTCGCTGCATACTGTTGATCGTTAGGGGCGGTTTAACGGTATGTATTTTATTTGAGCCTTTCCTGAAATTTCAGTAAACACCGACCGAAATTGAACTTGTTCAGAATCCTAACAAATAGAGCCTCGGTTGCCTCGCTAATTAATTGTCCACCAGGTACAGGACCGTCATTACAGCAGAAGAGGTCGCGGAATCCATCCACGTGGTGGTCTCACTGGAGTGGTCCTAGATCGTAGCGATGAGCGACATCGAGGTTGGCGCGCCGACAAGCGGAGACGTCTGTGTGAGAATACTGTGATGGCGGTGACAGCGGACGGCAGCTGTAGACAACCCCATCAATCTGGAAGCCGTGCAGGGCGGATATTCCTCCATGGACGTGAACATCGTGCTGGAACCGCTGGACGGCAAGCTCCCGTCCTCGTATGCTCCGTCGGTAAAAAGCAACAACCCCCCGGCTCCAGCAGTGCGAGTGGCAATGACGAGGAAGGCGAAGTGGCCATACACGCAAGGCTGACGGCGACCTCGCCGACCATGTGCGGCCCCTGCCACTCGAAACGCCTACCAGTCACGTCCTTGGGAGCTCGGCACGTGCCGCACTGACGCCAGTACCCATGAAGCGGCCAATAACGCTGCGGTCGGGTATCATATTGCACAGGTATCATGTTGCGCAAGGGGACTACGCCACGACAAGCCCAAGTGCTCGCCCATCACATGGCAGGACTGCGTATTTGTTCTCGAGCCAGACCACAGCACGCACAGGCGAAGCTTCTTCTGACCACGTACTCCGTGGTGCATGCGTCGAGGGAGGGGTGCAGACCCTCACTCAACCGACGGCTGCAAGGTAAGCAGCACATAAAATTACAAACACATACCTGGTGTGCATGCTACTCACGTGGTAGACGATGATTGTACGAGCTAATCATGACATATGGTTCACTGCGGTTCACGGTTGTCACGGGGTTATCATCATGGAGCTACGGCTTAATGCCCATCGCAGTAGTGGAACTCTGTCGTCGAATGCCTGATCTTTGCTCCCTTGAGGCCTGTCGGCGAACTGAACTCGGCCTCTCGCCTGGCCTTGCCACGATGTCAGTGGCTAATGGGACCATTCATACTAACGATAATGGAACCGGTCAGGAGAGCAACACCTTTGCCCGCTTCTAGCTGTTGTGCGTTGTTGTATTTCGTTGTTGTCGCGATTAGCCTTGCGCATGGGTACTCCGGAACCCCCGGTCAGTGAGTGCTACATTTTCTAGTTTCGAATTCGCTCGGAATGCTTCTGTGAACCTCCAACATGCCACGGATATTTCTGTTTTGGTCGGAACTACCATCGTCGACGTTGTGGACGAAGTGTTGGCTCCGCCAATACATGTAAAATGAGTGGTGAAATAGTGTATGGTCATCGACAATACACAGGTCTTCAAAGCCACCTTTCTTCGGCGTGCGCTCCTCTCCAGTGTAGGGGAAGACGAAGACTCGTGGTGACCTACACTAGCTCCGCAGATTCTCCACAAACATACACGACGGGTTCACGGGTGCCACATCGGCGCCACTGGTGAACTTCGTCAGGATAATTAGTGAACAAAACCGTTATTAGCTGGACTCACCGGTATGCGGGTGTATTGCAGTAATACCACTCCAGTATACCGGTATATTTGAGCTCTGTAGATGTGGTCTACATATAAAACCGGTTTGTACGCAGCGATAGCTGGCAAACGCAGTTCCGTACTGGTCGTTCACCATGTGTTGACTCGACGGTGAACTTGTGTTTCTATCCGGCAACCTCCAGCACACGCAGTGTCCGCACTGACCCTTCATGCTAGATAAATACAAATCCTGTAGTCCCAGGATATGAGACATAAACAAAAACTTAATCACAAGGTACGAGATACTAAAGCGCACAACAAAATCCCGCCAAAGGAGGGACACAAGTCTACATCTGATAAAAGCGCACATACGATGTAAACCCCGATGGCACAGAGACAGAATAGCAAGATGCGAGAGCATACAAAAACAGTAGCCATACTTCTATGCTTAAAGGCTACAAACTTGATGCACGAGAGAGACGACTACGCGAAGAAATGAAACAAAGAATATTACAGAGAGTACTCAATAAACAAATATTGAACACCTGACAGAATCGAAAGCAAGGCAACAGGATAGTCTAGTCTAGCCGCAGAGCAAACGCAACATCGGGGTCGCCTTATATTTACAGTCGAACTTGAACAATATCACACGCCCTGCTCTCTATCACGCTCGCCAACAGCACTGTCGTTGCTGCTGTTAAACCTCGACCCCCGTTCCGATTACTGCTATTTCTAGGAATATATAATTTCGCGTGGAGTACACATCACCTCGCAGCCTCTGCCATTTCTCAGGAAACCTCGTAAAGGTTTCGACCCCCCGTTACACGCCCTTGCCCCTCCCCCCCCCCCCGCCCTGCTGGCGTTGGCGTCGGTTGGCAACGACGCTGTAAAACACGCCTCTCACTACGTGAGCTAGACCACCAGAGTACCGTCGTTTAATTTTGTTTTTGCTTTGGCGGTAACCGAGATGGTGGTCGAGTTAGACCATATTGTGAGGAATAGAGAACCTTACCTCCGCGCAAGGGGGATGAGGTCACGTGGTGTGTGTATGGTCAGGCACAACAGAGGCAGTTGCATATAGTATCCCCATTGCCGTCTGTGGAAGTGGCCACACCAAAAAACTAATATAATTAGAAGCTGGTATCCAAAA
>JAYJMJ010270291.1:0-12994 GCA_036873875.1 Laminaria ephemera | reverse complement strand
GACCCTGGTGCTAACTAGTACTAAGGGGAGTCGCCGACCTATATCCTTCATGAGGACATACACAACCCGTAACACGCCCGATCGGAGTATCACACACAACTTGCAAAGATGAGTTTCGACGAAATCCTAGATCTCACAGCTGTCGTGTATTTTTTAATTTTTTTTAAAAATGGGACCTCCACTTGTGTAATGCATTAATTCCTGGAATTTTTTGTAACATTGGTGCAAACCTTGCGTCACCTGCTTTGCTTCGCCCCGACCTACGTGTGTGACCTACACTCCGAAGGGATATCTTGTAAGACTATATATTAAAAAAGCAGGTGCGTTCCACAGCCGTCAGATTTTGCGTTCCCCAGCCGTCAGATTTTGTCCCCCTCAAAGTGGTTTATAATTTCCGTGCATTTGTTGATTACAGACCGACGTCTTCGTATCACCCTGTTGACCCTGGTGCTAACTAGTACTAAGGGGAGTCACCGACCTATATCCTCCATGAGGACATACACATCCCGTAACACGCGCGATCGGAGTATCACACACAGCTTGCAAAGATGAGTTTCGGTGAAATCCTCGATTTCACAGCTGGAGTGTATATAATTTATTTTGAAGAATATAAGAGGTATCCTACGTTACAGTCAGTTCGAGGAAAATATAACACAACACAAATACACGTTTGTTCACGTTGTTACCGCTGATACAACAAGGAAATACCTGCTGAACTCGTTGTAAATCTCGATTCGGTTGTATTCCGACGTGAACTAGGAGACGCACAGTAGTTGTATTACATTTCGATTCGAGGAAGAGCTTGCAGCAGTGGCGGCGTTGTCATACTGCAGGCGTGTCGTATATCGGCCTAGCATGCATTCCTGACGCTTGACGCACCTCGTACCCCGGCAGCCGGTGGCTTTGCCACTTGCCACGATGTCAAAGAAAATGTTAGGGATACCCACGTTGGTCCGCGTTTTCGTGCACCAACGAGTACGTTTATGTCCACCTCCTGACCACGCACGGACCTGATCGCACCCGGACATGATCCCACCCGGGCCTGATGCCACCCGGACGAGATCCCACCCGGGGGTGCAGAAGTATCATCTGCCCTCCGCAGGAGCCGCCGGAGGCTTAGAGCGCGAAGCGCAAACCGTCATCTAATATGGTGGGGTTGTTAGTCAATGTATTGGTTATTGTGTTGGTCCGCACCTATCTTAAACTATGTGTGTTGGTGAACAACAAAATATCGCAACAACGTGGGTGTCCCGAACATTTTTGGCATTACACCCGGCCGGACTAGTCCTACGGAAAGGAGGCTACCCCCATTTTCACTACCGCGTTTAGGCCATTAGGGAGAGCGACTCATTATTTCTCTCCAAACAGGATATTTTGTTTTGTTGCCGCAGCGCAAGTGACAATAATCCCAAGGTAGTGCATATCGCTACATCAAAAAAATGCGTAAAAGCTGGAAGACCGCAAACAAGTAGGGTAGTCACTCTTCCGAGTGGCTCCGGACGGCTGAAAGAAAAAAACGAAAGATGCCCCCGCTTACCGTAGCACGAGTCATTATCATTATACCAGTAAGTCAAGGTCAAAATCGACATGACATCATGTATCGTGTGGTCGTATACATACAGCACGGCAGTGTGCCTGCTAAACAATATCATAGTACGTTACTCTACTTCAAATTCTCCTTGTATTGCTTAATTGGACCACGTACAGATTCGAATCTGAGGCGGCGTGTGTCCTAGACTCGGCAATAGTTAACTATTAATACGATAGGACTGTGATGGGGGTCGCAGTTTCTGGCTCAAAAACATTTTTTGAAATTGAAAGGCGCGGGTCCTTAGCCCAAAATCGTCGGAATGAGACGCTCGTTTCGGAATATGGTAGTTTTGTATGCCTAGTGCCTAGACCATGGGGTTGTTAATCGGGGTACTCTTTTGACAGTTTTTTTTAATCAGCCTTTGGGTGGGCTACAGAGCTCTTCAAGTGAGGAGCCTCGGAAACAAAAAAGTGCACCTCTACTGTTGCATGTGTGAAATACGATAGTCTTATCTTACATTCGAGAAGTCGATCAAGACCAAATAACCGCCCAGAATATTTCGCGCTGTGGGGTAAATCTGTCGATTGTTTTATGCCAGTTTTCGTGGGCTACGTGGAAGAACGCCTGTCCACGTGGGGCTCTTGGCACACTATAGTCGAGATAGCATAATAGCTTAAAGTTGTATTGAAGGAACATACGGTTAATGAAACTGTGTGTAGGATCTCCACCTTGACGCCGCCGACGAACGCTTTCCGCTGCATGTGGCGCAGTCTCCGTGCAATCGTCACCAACCGCTGTTTAATGTGTCATTTACTAATGTCGTCGTCAATCTGTCGCCTCCCTTCTCCGCTTCCAACGATTAAAGACCGTCAGGTAGATCATGTCAGACGAACGAGATCCAGGCGTTCGCACACAACGCGCCGATGAGATTGTTCGTGAGACGTCAACACCGCCAAAAGAAACAACAGCAGCTGACGATGTTGTTCTTTCAGAATCGGCCTCGGCCACGCTGGTCATTTGCCCGATGCCTGAAGCCACGAAGGAGGTCGCGGATGATGCCGTTGGAAATGAGGGTGTCTGCAAACAACGAGAGCTGCATGAGCCACTAGCTATCTGCGCGGATACGTCGGGGCAAGACACAGAGGAGGATAATGTCCACTCTTCGAGCATTGACGTCTCTCCCACACAGAGGTTGGTCGAGGCGGACCGAGAAACCGAGGAGCGTCATACCTACTTTTCGAACTTTGACGCCTCGCCCCTGCAAGAGATTTTTTGGCAAGGCCAAGAAGTCGAGGAGCATCGTGCCAACTCTTGGAGCTTCGACGTCTCTTCCCCGCAATCGTGTCTCGGTAATGGGCAACATATCGAGGAGCGTCACGTCAACGCTTCGAACATCGACGTCTCTCCCCGGCAGAAGGTTATTCAGGAGCTGAAAAGGGTGGACGGGGACCGCAACCCTATCGTCGCTGTTGTCGACCAACTGCCGCTCTCCCTGATCCACGAGGGCGATGGCATCCGGAACCTGCGCCAACGAGTCACTGAACTGGGTCTGCGGATGGCCATTGCGACGGCGGGCAGCACCTATTATCAAGATCAGGAAATGCGGCAGATGATGGTGGGTGCAGACAATGTCATGTCGTCGTGCAACAGTGGCATGATTTTTCTGCGTATGCGATTTCGATATTTGTTGTTCAGAATCTTGCGATACAACCGTACTACCCCAAACCATCTTCGTACATACAATAGTTTGCGAGGATAGATGGAACTACACAGTTTGGTACCACCAGCTGTACTAGAAACTCCCCGTTCTTCGCGTTCTGTGAAGGGGCATCTAGCTGTAGTGCACACTCCAACCTCTTATCCGAGGTCGAAGACCCCACAAGTGCAGAAAGCAACAGTCGTTCATTGAAGCGTAACAACAACAGTTCGAACTCCTCGCAGTACCGCCTCTCGTAGCTCTACTCTGAGGCAAAGGATTTAAACTTGTTTGTCTGGTATTGTTGGTGTTGGAGTTCGTACCACTGCTACTTGACAAGTGTGCTTCGGCCGCCGTGCGGCGTGCGAGCGCCTGAGCTACTGCTGCCATAGTTGATGTTAGCAGCGCCGCCGACGTTGGGGAAAAACTTGTACAGGACTTCCAACAGCACACCGCTGTTTTACAATGTTGCCTTGGAGATCGGCCAGGAAAAGTTTACGACGTGCCTGATGCGAAGATTGTCGTTCGGACTACCTTTTGTTCGTATGCCACATTCCCCAAAATTAATGCTGAACTCTCGATGATTACCAATTTCCCCCAAATCCCTGGTGAATACGTACCTGGTACGTACTACAGCTGTACGGGAGACCCTGGAATAGTTTCGTTATTGTTTCTTTATATAACCAGTGTTCGGTTGTCGCCGAGAAACAAACGTGTTTGGGAAAATTGACACCGCGTATTCCCTGCGACTTACGAACATGTTTCAGACAACGCATATGCTTAAACTACCACCGCCCGGCGAGAGTCTGTGAAACCCAACTTATGAACAGCCGCTGCTGAGCGGTAGTGATGAGTTCCGGGCCAACCTAAATCTCTAAAGAAAACGTGTTGTATACCATTCTGACGAACGCGTGTCGTATATCGTTTTTACTCGGGCCACAGCAGCCTAGGCAACCGCTGCGGCTGACGCTGGTGCCGATAGTGTTTTTACAGCGCTGTTGTCATAATGAATTCCATAGTAGCATTTATGTTTCATAGGAGCTGCGGCATTACCATGCACATATATCGCCATACATACTGTAGAGGATGTTCGTTGGACCCAACGCGTTACAAACTGACCGGGGGTCCTCCACCGAACAACTACTTACAACGTTTGAACTGCAAGGTGTACTCTAAACGATTCTCTGTGATAGACTTGGGCTCGGAGATCGTTAGTCTACTGGCGAGTGCGTCTTGGGTTCCTGATGGTTTTTGTTGTAGAGTACAATAAAGCTCGTCTGAGAAAAAGTTTAAACACCAATGGTTCAATCACTACCGCACAGCGGGGTTCTGTGTTCACAAGGTCACCGCCGTGTGGCCCCCACAGCATCAACGATTGCTTTGGGAAATGAAACCAACGCACTAAATTTTGGTCAGTATAGGACAATTCTCCTTTCTGATGTCGGTTACTGCTGTGGTGGTCTTCTGGACCTTCACCGATCATCAGGTGTTTGTAAGAGTATTCGATTAGACGAGGCCTATTGGCCCAACCATTTGACTCTCGTCACAGTTATTTTTCCGCCTTTAGCTTACTTTTCCTGTCGTGTGCAGGTACCTCCAACCGCAACTATCGACACTAACGCTAACGAGCATTGTCCTCATTTCACTCTTCTTATTCCGAGCAGGATTTTTTTATGAAGGAAGGAGTTTATTTGCTACCGGCGCACAACAGAGATGTTTGCGACATCGCGACGGAAGCCTTGCAGCATGTCGCGGTCGCGACGGCGGGCACCCCCGGCCTGATTCGCATGCATGATGCCAAGGAGTATTTACCTAACATGAGGCTCCAAGGCTTGTCCAGCATCAGCCAGGCTGGCAATCCGCGGTGGGCTTCCTGTAGATGGCGTTTGTATCAGGCATGCGACTGGAAGACGGGGGTGGTCCGAGGGGCAGGGACAGCGGCGGAGCTGGCGGGTATCTTGACACGCGCGCAAACCTTGAACATGCAGACGTTCGCCCCCGACAACTTGTCGATTGCAAACATACTGTTCAGTCGCGGTCAGTGCTTGCGGAAGTGGAGACGACCATGGGAGGGGGCAGTAGTCTTGATGATTGCGATGGAGAGGAGGAAGTGGGAGCTTGGCCCCAACGACACGTCCGTTGCCACCGCGCTTGTTGAGATTGGTATTTGCCTTAGAAAAGCGAAGCGGCCAGGGGACGCTGATGGTTTCTTCCACCGAGCCCTAGCGATCTGGGATGCTACGTGCGGATCTGGTTACCTATCCGCTGCCACCGCGGCGTTTTGGCTCGGCCGGAGCGCGCTAGATGCCGGACGACCGCGAAAGGCTGCGGTGTGTTTTAAGCAAAATCTAGACATCATAGAGCTACAAGTGGAGTCCGAACCTTTGTCTGTCGCCAACACCCTGTTTTGGCTGGGTCATAGCCTTGGCACCGCCGGACGGTCCGAGGAGGCAGAGGGTTTCTTCCTGCGTGCGCTAGCCATCAGGCAGTCGAACCTGGTCCCCGACGATTTATCTGCTGCAGACGCGCTCTCCTGGCTTGGGGTGCTCTTTGTGAACGCTGATCACCTGGAAGAAGGGGAAGTGTTCCTCAGGCGAGAGCTGAATATTAGGGAAGCTCAATTAGAACCTGCCGGGCTGCCTACTGCCCACACTTTGAACTGGCTTGGTCATTGCGTTAGCGCGTTGGGGCGGTTGGGAGAGGCGGAGGGCTTGTTCAGGCGAGAGCTAAATATCAAAATGCTTAGGCTTGGCCCCGACGATTTGGATGTTGCTTCCACGCTGATTTCTTTGGGTGGTTGCATTTTGCGGTTGGGACGACCAGGAGAAGCAGAAGCCTACTTGAAGCAAGGGCTTGAGCTTACGGAGGTCGCGCCAGGGTCTAATGACTTGTCTGTTGCAGCGACGCTTATCGCGTTAGGGGAAAGCATTATTAAGCAAAATCGACCGGTCGAGGCAGAAGCGATATTTAGGCGAGCGCTGGAGATCCGAGAGGCACAGCTTGGGTCCGATAGCGTATCCGTTGCCGTCACGCTGAAGTGGCTGGGCCACTCTCTACACGAGGCGGGACGACCGAGGGAGGCGGAGGAATACTTCAAGCGTGGGCTCCAGGTTTTAGATTCCAACACCACCCCCAACGATGAGCTACTAGTTGCATCCACTCTCAACGCGCTCGCAACTTGTCTTCGGGGGGAGGGACGGCTAGACGAGGCTGAGGGTTTGTTAAAGCGAGAGCTGGAGATAAGGGAGACGCGAGTGGGGTCGGACGACTTGTCTGTTTCCAACGTGTTGATCGCGCTTGGTCTATGCGCTAGGGAGGCGGGACGGCTAGCGGAGGCAGAGCCACTCTTTAAGCGTAGCGTGGGGATTTTGCAGTCTAAGCGTGGCTGCAAGGAGTATGACGTTGCCTTGCCCCTGTTCTGGCTCGGAAAATGTGGATTAGAATCCGGGCGGGTAGGGGAGGCGGAGGCTCTATTTACTCAAGCGCTAGAGATAGAAGAGATGGAGCTCGGTCCGGATCACTTGTCACTCTCTCGGACGCTGGCGTCGCTAGGCCGTTGCATTCAAGACGCGGGACGGTTTAAAGAGGCTGAAGCCATTTTCAATAGAGTGCTCAGGATCCACGGGAGTGAAGCGGGGTCGGATGACATCACCGTTGCCGCCATGCTATGTTCGCTTGGACAATGCGTTAAGGGGGCGGGACGACTGGCAGAAGCTGAGGATTACTTTAAGCGAAGCCTTGATATTGTAACCGAAAAGCGCGGCTGGAAGGACTATTCCGTTGCTCCGCCTCTGTTCTGTCTCGGGCAATGTGCGCTAGAATCCGGACACGAAGGGGAGGCAGAGCCTCTATTTAGGCGGGCGCTAGAAATACAAGAGATGGAGTTCGGGCCCGTCCACGCGTTAGTCTCTCAGACGCTGTCCTCGCTAGGCCAATGCATTCTGGTCGCGGGACGGCTGGGAGAGGCAGAAGACGTTTTCAATCGAGCGCTCAGGATCAACGAAGCTCAAGCGGGGTCGGACGACTTGTCTGTTACCAACCCGTTGTTCGCTCTTGGGCGATGCGCTAGAGAGTCGGGACGGCTAACGGAGGCGGAGCATTTCTTCAAGCGCGCCGTGGCGATCGTGCAGGCAAAGTGCGGCTGCAAGGACTATTCCGTTGCCCTGCCTCTGTTCTGGCTCGGAACGTGGGCGCTAGAAACTGGGCGGAAAAGGGAGGCGGAGGCTCGATTTACTTATGTGCTAGAGATAGAAGAGATGGAGCTCGGACCCAATCATTTGTCCGTCTCTCAGACGCTGTCCTCGCTAGGTCAATGTATTCAGGAGCAGGGACGGCTGGGAGAGGCACAAGACATTTTCAATCGAGTGCTCACAATCCAAGACGCCCAAGGGAGGTCCGACGACATGTCCGTTGCCGGAACCCTGTTTTCGTTGGGAAACTGCGCTAAGGGGGCTGGACGGCTGGCGGAGGCAGAGGAATACTTCAAACGAAACGTTAAAATCTTGACGGCAAAGCGCGGCTGCAAGGACTATTCTGTCGCCCCGTCTCTGTTCTGGCTTGGAGAGTGTGCGCAAGAGTCCGGACGTGCAGGGGAGGCAGAGGCACTATTTAATCAAGCACTAGAGATAGAAGAAATGGAGCTGGGTCCAGACCACCTGTCACTCTCTCGTACGCTGATCTCGCTAGGCCAATGTATTTTTCTCGCAGGACGGCCGGGGGAGGCAGAAAACATTTTCAATCGAGTGCTCGGCATCAACGAGACTCAACCGGAGTCCAACGATGTATCCGTCGCCGTCACACTGCGTTCACTTGGCAAATGCGCTCATAAGGCTGGACGGCTAGCTGAGGCGGAAGATTACTTCAAGCGAACCATTGAGATCGCAACGGCATCGGATGAATCCATGGGCTCGTTGTTGCCCCTAGCATTGGCTTTACTCGGAAACTGTGTGCTGGAGCTGGGAAGAGCAAAGGAAGCGGAGGCGTTCTATACTCAAGCGCTGGAGGTCGAAGAGTCGGAGCTCGGACCCGACCACCTGTCCGTGGCCACTAATCTAACCTCTCTAGGTAGAATCGTTCAAGCCGCTGGACGGCTGGGGGAGGCAGAAGAATATTTCAGTAGAGTGCTCCGAATCCAGGAACGGGAGATCGATCCCGCCGACATATCCATTGCGAACACGCTCAACCGGCTGGGCAGGCTCGCTCTAACGAGGGGACGACCGGAAGTGGCCAAAACATTGTTTCAGAAGGTACTGTTGATCCAAGAGTCGATACTGGGGTCGGATGACTTTTCCGTGGCCGTCACGTATGTGTTTCTTGGCCGTTGCGTTCAAGACGAGGGACAGCCTGGTGAGATGGAAGCATTTTTCAGGAAAGCGATTGAGACCATGGAATCAACACTGACGCCAGATGCCTTGAGAGAAGAACCCGCTTTGTCTTACATGAGCGAGATTCTATTGGACGTAGGGCGGCTGGAGGAGGCTGAGTTGTTCTTAAAACGAAAGTTGGAGATCACGGAGTCATGTTCGGGACCACACCAAGTTGCAAGTATCGATACACTGGTTCGGCTGGGGGATTGCAATGGTAGGTTGGGACGGACTGTAGACGCGGAAAGGTTTCTCAGGCAGGCACTAGCCATCAGTCAGTCGAATCCGGGAACCGACGATTTGACCATCGCAAATGCCCTCAGCTGGCTTGGCCAGTTTCTCCTGGACGCCGGAAGACCTGAGGAGGCCGAGAGTCACCTGAAGCGTGAGCTTGAGATAAGAGAGGCCCAAGTAGGGTCTGATTACTTGTGTTTTGCCGTTGTATTGCACTCCCTTGGTCGTTGCGCTCTAATGTTGGGACGACCAGAGGAAGCGGAAAGGCTCATGAAACGAGAGCTGCAGGTGAGGGAGACGAAGAATGTGCCCTACGGTATGTCAGTTGCCAATACGCTAAATTGGCTCGGCGGGTTCCGTCTTGCGGCGGGCCGACCAGAGGAGGCGGAGAGTTTCTATATGCGTGAGCTTGAGATATGCGAGGCAACGCTTGGCCCTGACGACTTGTCCATTGCCTCCACCCTTAACCGGCTGGGTACATGCGCTCTAGAGACGGGACGGCTAGAGCAGGCTAGGGGATTCTTAAAGCGTGAACTGGAGATACGGGAGGCGAATATAGAGTCCGATAGCTTGTGCATTGCCACTACGTTGCATAGCCTAGGTGAATGCGCTCAGAAGCAAGCACGGCCGGAAGAGGCAGGGGAGTATTTTCAACGAGAGCTTGAGATCAAAGAGAAGAATCTTGGCTTCGAGGACCAGTCCGTTGCTGACACGCTAGACTCGCTGGCCGAGTGCATGCAGGAATCGGGACGGATGCAGGAGGCGGAAAAGTTGTTAAGGCGAGCGCTAGATATCACTAAGAAGAATCATGGACCAGACGATGACTCCGGATGCGTTGCTACGATAGAGGTAGCACGTTTTGGCTGAAATGCTGTCCGAAAGACGGGGCTCCTCAACCCAAAATCGTCGGAATTCCATCATTTGTTTGCACTATTTTTCGTGGTATATACCTAGGAAAGGGATTGTTCTTCGGGTAGCGCTCTGAGTTTCCTCAAATTAGTTTTTTGGGAGAGGTATCAGAGCTCCTCACGTGTGAGGAGCCTCAGAAAAACGTTCGAGCACCTCTACCACCGTTGCCCTCAGAGGCTCTTTTCGCTTGCTCGTTCTATCCTTTATAATGACCGACCGGATAGAGACGCGCGCTACGATAGAGGTAGCACTTTTCGACGTTTTTTGTTTCTGAATGACGGGGCTCCTTAACCCAAAATCGTCGGAATGGAGTTCTTGTTTTGCAATCTGATTTTTTGTAAACCTAGGCCATAGGTTTGTTCATCAGGTTGCACTTTGATTCTTCTCAAAATCAATTGTTGGGTGGGGTTTAGAGCTCCTCCAGCGAGGAGCCCGAGAAACAAAATGGTGCACCTCTATCGTAGTAGCATGTGTCTAGAGATTGAGCAGACGAATCTTCATTTTACCGAGGTGTCCGGTCCCAATACTCTGCTCTGGCTGGGCAGATGCATTTTGCTTCCGGGGCGGCCGGAGGAAGCGGAGGCATTGCTAACAACGGTGGTACTGGAGATTGAGGAGACTCAACTCGATACCGATGACTGTCTCCAATCGCGAAACGTTGTATTGGTTGGGTAGATGCATTCTAGAGACGGGCAGTCCGTCAAACGCTGGGGTGTATTTAAAGCGCGGGTTAGAGACCGACTACGCGCAACTTGGCCCTGATGATGAGTCTGATCGACTACGCGCAACTTGACCCTGATGATGAGTCTGATCCCAGGACAATGTTTTGGTTGGGCAGATGCATTGTTGAGGCCGGGAGGGCGGGAGAGGCAGAGGTGTTGCTGAAGCGATCGCTTGAAATCGAGGAGGGAAGGCCTGACCGCGACGATGAGCATGTTGCTAGTACGTTAAAGCGGCTGAGTAGGTGGGTTTTGGAGTTGGGACGGCCAGAGGAGGCAAACGATTACCTTCGTCGAGAGCTGGAGACCACGTCACAGGGGTAATAACCTGATTTGAAGTGGATAATTTAGTTGGTGCGTCTTAAAGTAGGAACAACAAAACGAGGAAACCGACCTCCTGCGGCAACAGCTAGGAAGTATCATGACCCAGGCGTAGTACAATGTTTAATGATTTTTGGTCGCTGTCTTTCCCCTGATAGTATCAGTAGTTCGCGAGGATGATGCTTTAGAGTAAGCGCGTGGTGTTCGATAAAAGCCAAGGCCTTTCGTTCGAATTGATATCCTCGAACAATAAATACCCAGCCCTGAGCAAAAGCTGGCTGTCACTACGGTTGATTGCTAATGATGGTACGAAAGTTTTGGGGGAGCGGGAAAACTCTTTTAAGCCAGGGCTGGAGGTGTACAAATCGACCATAGCGCCTATCGCGTACCCAATTACGGTATTGCATTGCAGGTGGTCTGAATCTTTTTTTTGTTTCGTTTGTAGGAAAGAAAACATATTGGCGTACCCCCGTTAGCGTGACCTTTGTCCGGATGACTACGTTTGCTATAGGGGATACTGAAAAACCGGGTACAAGGACTACTCAGACGAAACTCGCTTTAACTGAGCACGGGGTAACGATACTTGGAGTGAAACACATCATTGCCGACCGTGAATGTTATGTTGTATGCGAAACGTTATTGTTAAAATGACATAGTTCGCGAAAATACATGAGTATGTATGTAATGGACAGTTTGTGGGCATTCACTTAATCTTTTACAGCGGTCGAGGGTCACCTCTCGCAGCATCGCTGGTCTGCATGCCGTATCGTCGCTGGTGTGCATACACCCGGGGGGCGGCGGGGCGTCATGACATTGCGACGGAGATCTGGGCCCTGGGCGAGCTCTTTGGCACGTACACTGGACGTTCAAAGTCGCCCGAGATGTCGTGTTTCTAAGGGAATGCGCTCCGTCTTGCCGAGTCGGGCAGGGCCATTGCAAACCGATATTGCGTGATTCATTGTTGGCTTTTCGCGATGTTGGTCGGCGGTTGTATCACACCTCCATCTGAGCGCTGTACGCGTGGCAGTTAGGGTATAGCAGCAGCCGCCCTGCAGCCCTTCCCTTCATGGCCACGAGCTGTTAATCATTGCGTTTATATGTGTTTGGTCCTACAGCATGTGCGAGTGCGTGTGTTCTGCACTAGGATCACACTCAACAGCAGCGAACATTTCACTTGGTCATTTTGAAAAACAAAACGGCCGCTCAAGCGCACAGCCACGAAAGCAGCAGTACCCGATACACAGCATTACAACAACAGCCACGTTCCTAGCTCTTATCTTTGTTGTAGTGAAGGCGTTTTTATTTGTGTGTGTGGTGCACTGTAGGACGTCTAATCACGGCCACATTTTCACGTCCAATGCAAACGTTAAACACCACATAGTCGAACCTCAGACTTCGTTGACATAGTCTATGCCAGGTATGTAAATATACGACGCCTGCAGAACCTGGCGCGGAAGGACACCCCCCTGTACATGTGCTTCATCGACCTCACCAAAGCATATGACTCCATCCACCGAACTCTTCTGTGGGCTGTCCTTGCCCGTTTAGGCGTGTCACCGAGAATGCTCGCCGTCATCCCCCAATTCTACCACGGTATGCAAGCATGCGTGCGGTTGGTTGATGGGGAGAGCTCGGATGTGTTCGACGTGGCGCAGGATCCTCGGGAAGGGTGTGTGCCCGCGACACCACTGTTCAACATAGTGCTCACGGCGGTACTGCGTGTGGTCGACAATATTGTTCAGTTATAACAAAAAGAAGGAGAAAGGTGCGAAGAAGGGCATTCCACTGGCGGGCAAAGTCAGCGGGTGGGGTCGGAAGGAGGAGGAGGAGGAGGCGTAGGAGTTTTGGGGCATGCTGTACGCTGACGATGCGGGCATCGTATCGCGATCACCACGAGGGCTGGAGAGGATAATGACGGTGATTGTGACGGCGTGCTCGGTGTTTGGGCTTAGGGGCTCGGAGGCGAAGACAGCGATATTGTGTCTGCAGACGAAATATGTGGGGAAGGTGTCTATCGTCGCTGCAGCCGACATAAAGTTCGAAGGGCGGCGAACGGCTGCACAGAAGGTGGACAGATGGTTTCGACGGGTCGAGAAGGGAGCGGAGGCATTCATGCGGAAATGACATCACGCGGAGAGCTGTTGAGCTGCAGAGCGACACGCGAATGCGGCGGCCGCGCCGCCCACCGTTGACACCAATACGCGGCGGGGGGGAGGAGGGG